>JAAGKR010002152.1:0-10852 GCA_011419295.1 Clarias macrocephalus
TGGCTTCGCAAACACACAAACTCTGCTCGTCTCTTACTTGTATAATCAACATCTCCCTCTCTTTTTTAACGTCTCTTATGCGTGTGCGCGCGTAATTTGACACACGCACACACACCCTGACACTGATTTCGTTAGTATGCTCTCATGCCAGTGTCAGAGAGATTTCTTTTTTTCCTGTTAAAACGGTGTTTCCGTTGTGTGTGTGTGTGTGTGTTTGTTGTGAAAAAAAAAGCGAGGTGGGGAGAGGGAGGAGGAGTGTTATTGAGTAAAACGACATGAGGGAAGGGGCTAATTCCACACACACACACACACACACACACACACACACACACACACACACACACACGGCGCCTGCGCGCACCAACGGAAACACTTATCTATCAGGATTTATTTTAACTTTTTTTAAAGGTAAAGTGCAGATTAATTTGTTTTATTTTCATTTTATAGATTGTATTAATTATTTTTATGTATTTATTTTTTGGGTCTGTGGAACGAATAATTTGAGTTTTCATTATTTTTTATGTGAAATGATGATTTGGTTTACGAGTGTTTTGGAACACGAGTCCATTTCCGGAACAAATTATGCTCATAATCCAAGGTTCCACTGTATTTGTAAAACTGACAGCTGTTGCCATGCATTAGATCCAACGAGCTGATTAAGGTCTGAAACCTTGTAAAAAAAAATCTGAGACTCTGGAACTCTTAGGGTGCCCAAACATTTGCACAGTGCCATAATAATGTTTTTATTTTTTATTTTTGTTCAATTTATGGCATAATAAGTAACTAATCATCAATGTTTTCTTAAAATATTGACCATTTTTTCCATTTCCAAGAGAGACTAACATCTTTTCAATTAAATTATTTAATGTATTATAAGTACATCAATTACTTGTACTAACCCTAACCCTAAGTACAGTACAGCAAGTCTTACTGTTAGAAATACATGATTAATATACTCTTAATATATTCTTATTGCAACAGTAGCATGCTGTTATACTTCTGACCAAATTGAAAAACATTAAGAGACAGCTATCCATTAACACACCCTTTGACCTTTAGCTGTCATTCAAAATTTGACGTTTTTTATACCCCCAGAGGAAAGAAGTAAAAAACATTTACTTTCACGGGAAAGGAGACACCAAGCTTCCTTAATGACTTAAACAACTTTATAAAGAAACAACTACCCCTTTATGAACATTCCATATGTCACCATATGTCACCATTGACCTTTAGCTCTCAATATAATTAAATTTTATAATGACCTTTCACCTTTAGATGTTAATATAATTATGATTTATGACGACCTTTGACCTTTAGCTGTCAAAATTAGTTACTCTCTCTTACTTTATTATAAAATATAGTACACACAGTCTTCTTTAATACTGTATTGCAAATATGTTAACAGTACACTAAAGTTGTTGAGGATAATTTAGACATGCTGAATGCATTTTCTACACTATAATATGTTTTTGGCAGATTTTATTCATGAGTTCAACAGATTAAATTTTTACAAGGTTTACAAGAAAATAGTACTATAGTTTATTTGTGCTCAACAAAATGTCAGATTGTCTTACAAATACACAAACTAAAATTTAAACTGTTGTCTAAACCAAGACAGACAATAGTATTAGAATATACAGATACAGTATTAGTTTAAACCTGATGTGTTAGTTGTAGCTGTTACACAGAGACTAGAAACAAGGCCAAGAGCTATGGAGCATTATACCAAAAGCAAAGGACATAAGCTTTAGCAACAACACATTAAACAATACATTCTATAGTTTAAACTATGTACTTAATTTCAAACTACCTAACACAAAATGTATATTTTTATGAAAATAAAATAATAACGCTACGAACTAACGCATGCAATGATGCAGCTTCCAGTCGTGAATTCAAAGTAGGAGCAGAAGAACTGTGGAACCAATCAGAAAACAGACAGTCCGAATCTGCTCACCTCCAGTTTCTGCCACTACTCTCTGGTTGGCTGGAATAGTTGCAGAGTTCAAACGCTGCTGCAGTTCGTGCAAGTGTAGCTTTCTGAAAGTGAGTGCACAGAAAAGAGAGTGCAAACACGAATTATCTTGAACACGTGAAAGTGATTTTGAGCATGCAAAAATGAGTTTGAAAGTCCGCGCACGAAATATAACCATAAATAAGTACATATGAATAAGTACATTTAACTGAAAATATACTGAGACTACCTCATATTAAAATTTGCATATACCAAAAATAAATTGAAGAACAAAGTTTAAATAAGTGCACTTTGGAAATTAGACCAACCTAAAGTATATTTTCTTATAATATATTTTTGGAAGGTGTACTATAATACAATTATTTTGAAGTTTTTTGAAGTGTCCATGTCCAGAGTGAGTTCGTTTGGAGTCTATCTGCTGGCAAATCACACATCTGCTGTTCTTCTATCTTACCTCCGAGCTTCCTGCAGGTGATGCATTTCCTTTTTATGCATCTCTTTGCTCCTATCCTACCCTCTGTGAAGTGCCTCCCTTGATTTTGGATTCTTTCATGATGATGCCGCACAAGAAGCATTGAAACATGGAAATTGCCAGGTAAGATGTGTAGGATGGGTAGAGCAGACAGGGTAATTAGATCAGACATGGCCATCAGAACAGACAGGGCCTTCAGAGCAAACTGGGCCCTCAACAGGGTTATCCGAGTAAACAGGGCCCTCAAGAGGGTTATCAGAGTGATCAGGGTCCACCACAGGGTTATCATGTTTTTCAGGGCAATAATAGTTAACAGGGCTAACAGTGCTAACTGCACTAACAGCACTATTTGTGCTAATGTAGCACCCTCACTGCCTGATGAGGGGAGATATTATTGTTAGAAACAATACACAACACACAGAGCTGCTGCTTCACCACGAGAGTCTGTGTATTTCTGATCAATAAAACTGACATCAGGGTAAACAGTTCAAATAATGTTACACATGTCCCACAGATTAATTGAACTAAACTTGAAGTGACAAAACATGCTTTAGCGTCATTGGTCACATTATATTGCAAAGAAAACAAGTTAACTTAGATAATTGCATTACATTAAATCATAATCACTTACATTACCAGGAAACATACTACACTGCATGTAAACATAACTGTTTTCATCATGCTTAACAGGAACCACTGAAAATGTAGCACAGGCAGATACATATACTGTTGGTGTACATCTGACTCATATAGTTGCACTTGCAACTTTAATGTGAATCTCTCTTGAAAATATTGTGACTTGTGAGATCTGTAACTTACACAGTTAAACACCACATAATTCAAGTACATATACTTCTATGTATACTTCAGTATATACTTCTGAGACTATGTGATATGATTCATTAGCCTAGAGCACATGTTGAGCATAGACAATATACAGATTGAACAGAGTAAACTTTCAGATGCTTAACAACAGTAAATTGATCACCATATAGCAATGACTCTTTTCAACCTTATTCTCTAACATTTCTGGAATGTGTTTATGTGATATTTTTAGTCCATACCTGATGAGGGGAGATATTATTGTTAGAAACAACACACGGAGCTGCTGCTGCTGCTTCACCACGAGAGTCTGTGTATTAGGGGTGGGCATATTGATCCTTAATATTGATACTTTCGAGATAGGGGTTGTATCGAAAATGATCGATCCAAAAGGTAAAATATACATATTAAGGGCTTTTTTAAACCAGTGATTTTATTTATTTTGCATGAAATATAATATTTAAAATGAGCTTGTATGTTACGCTTTCTCTTGCGCAGCTCCTTCCGCACGTCACGCACATTGGTCACGCCTCCCTGTACTGCTGTGTTTTGTTGCCGTTCCATCACGTGACTCAGCAGCGCCAAAAACAAGCAGCTGCAGAGAGTGAGAGCGGGGCGCGCGCCTGCGCAGGTATCATGGGGCTGGTGGATAAAAACGGAGCGCTGTGTCGAAGTATGTGACTGCTGTGAATGAAAACACAGCGAATCGCGACGTCTGTAAAAAGCCCATTCACTACTGTGGTAACACCACCAATTCACACAAACGCACAAAACGACATGACAAATAGAGCTCGGAAGTACAGAAAGAGAGCGCGAGAGAGAGACAGAGGAGGCAAATCTTTCAGACAGAGCGAGACAGAAGTCACTGGCAGAGTCCCTTCGGCTCCAGAAATATCCAGGTAGCGAACACTGGTAAAAATATGTTTTAGTTATATTGGCTCTTCAGCATGAAGCGTCATCATCATAGTTGTTGTAACAGAACGTAACCATGGGTAATATAAACCACAAATGAACAATGCTTACACTAACCATTTTCATTTTGCATATTGAGTTTATTACAATTATATATATATATTCCTATTTGAAAATGTCCTGTTTTTTGCTAACCTTACACTAAGACCAAATCACATCACAACTATTCAGATTATTCAGATTTGGCAAAATTATGCAATCACTTCATAAATTGTGATACAGTGATAAGCGATATGAGAAGTCTTTATTAATCCCGAAGGAAATTGTTTCTCCAGTAGCTGCATATTCAAAGGAAACCAATACAATAAGATAAGAAGAAAATAGAATAAAAATTAAATACAATGTACTCTAATTTCAAAAAAGATATATAAATAGAATTATATATATATATTATTCTATTTATATCTCTTTTTTGAAAAGATATATATATATATATATCCCTATGCAAGAAAGTAAATGTAATTTATATTGTGTGCTAAAAAAAAATATCGGTATCAGCGATATTGGCTCTGTATTTACTTGGTATTGGATCAATACAAAATTTTGCAGTATCGCCCACCTCTACTGTGTATTTCTGAGCAGCGCGCCCCTTCCCCCTACAAGTGAACACTCCCAGGCAAGAGTAATCAACTACCTATGGTTGGCTTCTTAGTTCAGGCAGAACAAAGTGAAAAAGAAACAATGTTTTTAGCACTGCCCCTATTAGTATACATATTAATATTTTTAACACATTCTCTTTGTTTCACTTGTGTACTTTTCCTTTTACATTTACACCATTTACATTCACACATTGGTCTCATGAAATTTAAATTATAAATATATTCATGTATACATAGACATTTTGTGACCATCACGCTAACAGAGCTAACAGAGTTAACAAGGCTAAAAGTGCTTGGCTCTGAAAACATGGCACTTTTTCTGAGAGTGGGTGCTGGAGGTTTGCACATATGCCTTCATCTCAAGCTGGATAAGTTCTTCCTCAAGCACTACATCTTCCTCCAGCAGGTCCTGTAGATAATCCCAACTTTGTGCAGCACGACATATGTTCACCAATATGGGGAGACCCTTCCGCTATGCCTTGATGTTGGTCTCGCATTCTGTTAGGGCTGATGGATTGCAGGCTAGGCATCAGTGCAGAAGTTAAGACACTAAAACAAACAAACAAACACACAGTAACAACACAAATGCAAGACAAAAACAAACTGAAACAGAGGCTATTTATAGCAAACACAAACAAGGTTTGGGTACAGACATTCAGGAACAATCACAGAGGAAGTCCCACCACTAACATGCAATGCAGCATCATGCCCTCTAGGTGTTATCCCTGACGAATACTCCTTGTTGATGTGCTAATAGTGTATCTAATTCAACCCTGTTCTGCATAGCCTTTAATAATTTTAGACTTTTAAAAATAATTTTAGGTGTGTCAGCTGCCACTGTTCTTATTTACTTTATCACTGTTCTATTAATGATTTACTCAGGGGAAATCATTCAGGGACAACCCTGTAAATTTCCATGTAAAACAGGTACATCTGTATGAGTTAATTGTTTACATGTATGATCATTGATTTATGTAAACGACTCGGATGTAAGTAAATGCTAACTGCTGCGCTGTTTGAAGGGAGTGATTTGCTGATGACGATTGGCCTGCTTTTTAGGAGTTGCGAGTCTCTGTGATCTTGAATGTGTGGTGTCACCTGAGAGGTGTCAATAGGTCTAACATATTCATGAAAAGTCATGGATTATTCAGGGGCACATGCTCTTCTGAAAAATGTTAGTCACATCAGTCACTTTACCCCAAATAAAAGGTATTTCTGAGAGTTATAAGTTGTACAAACTGTGTGCACTGAATACTAAACCGGGTATGCGGAATAATAAAACTGAGCGCGGATTAATAAAGCAAGATGCGTTTTTCTTAGCCCATGGCATATTTAGGGAAAGGCTCACCTGCGAGAGGTTGTGCGTGGACCACTGAGCTTCTACGAATTCTAAAATTGACATTGTTACCATTTTTTAATCACTGGAATGGAAGAGACAGAAAGTTGCCTTATCATAACATGCATTGTATTGTTTTTAATTACTCTATTCACAACCCATGATTTTGCTATTTTACAAATGGAATAATTTTCTTTAGTTTATTTATTTTCATCTTTATAAAATAAAAATATTCTATAAAAATACCAAAGAAAATTATTGTGTATAGAGTGATTTTAAAAACCAATACAATGCATATTATGATCAGGAAAATCTTTATTTCTTCCATTCCAGAAATTAAAAATGGTAACAATGTCAATTTTAGAATCCAGAAGATTTTAAATTTACACAAATTTAAGAAGAGGTCTGAAGCACTGCAGGTCTTCAGAAAGGCCTAAGATCCAAGAGGGTTTTAAAAGTAATCCACATCCCCAGCAGCTGACTTTTTATCTTAAAGTAGTAGAGGGGTGCATTTTAGTTTCTCTGAATGTATAGGTGTGTCTGACATTGTAACAGTGACATTGCACAGTAACACTAAAACAAAGACCATAGAAATTAAGAAAGGTCACCATTTACTTTCTAAATTAATCTTATCACTTTTCCTTTCATCACATCACCTTGGGCATGTGCTTGCTTTATCAATATTGACAGGAAGCTTAAGTCTCCTAAGTGCACTAAGTCATACTTTGTTGTTATCATTTTTAGTGACTCCCCTCATCTGACACTTAGACATCTCATCCCCAGTAGCAATTGCCAAAATATCAGCTAGTGTCAATATATTAGGTGTAGTTGGTGCATAATCACCAGAGGTGGAAAGAGTACTAAAAATTTTATAAGTAAAAGTACTGTTACTTCAGTGAAATTTTACTGAAGTACAAGTAAAGTTACCATTATAAAAATCTACTCAAGTAAAAGTAAAAAGTAGCTCATAAAAAATTACCCAGTGTAAAAGTTTTACTTTACCGAGTTACTTTTTTTTTTAAACAGCGGGGGTGGGATGAGGCATTCTAGCGTAGTTCAAAAAAGATGAGCCGATATAACTCTCAAACTAGTTGTTTTTAACTAAAGGAACACCTTTGCATAATAAAGCTGTTGTCTTTCTTGTGCTTTCTTGTTTTTAACTGAAGGAACACCTTTGCATAATAAAGCTGTTGTCTTTCTTGTGCTTTCTTGTTTTTAACTGAAGGAACACCTTTGCATAATAAAGCTGTTGTCTTTCTTGTGCTTGAAAATCAAAGTGGTCACTTAAATATGGCGTTACGTCCCAGTCTAGGGTTGGGCCATACAGCAAAAGAATAGTTCAGGGTTTTAAACTGTATGGAAATGGTGGTATATGGCAGAAAGAAGTAGATCCATTTATTAACTAATGAAATAATGAGGTTTGTATTGCTTTACAAAAAAATACACATACAACAGGAGGAGGATCAGATTCAGGGTGAACCCAGGCCAAAATAATAAGCAAAATGGTATTTCTATTTAGTAGCTAGATTACCTGCAAAAAAACACCACCACAAACAAAAATACGGCTAATGGTATTTATATTTACTAGCTAGATTACCTGCAAATAAAACACCACCACAAACAAAAATACAGGTACCCTCCCTGACTCCCTAAGCCAAAAACAGTGAATAAATTCCCTCTTCCCAAAATAAATGGCAGCCATGCGCCTACTACTGGTGAGTGCACAAATATACAGTGAAATTATCTACAAATACATACAAAGACCAACCAAACCAAAGGGGCAAATCAATAATCAAAGTCAATGGGAGGCAAAAAGTCAAAACCAGAATACACAATCAAATATCCAACAGCCAAAATCACAATCTCTTTCCTCTTTCCCGCATCTCTCTCCAGTTTATATATGGTCGCGCTGGTTGATGATGTCACTCTCAGGGCGGAAGTGACTGTGTGGAAGGTCAGGTAGATGTCGATGTCAGTCAGAAAACGTGGAGTGAAGTGTGGAGTGGCGCGCGACCAGGACACGATACACACATGCGAGTGCAACGAAGCATTTATACAAAGCATAATATTTGTATTATTTTTGCATTTTCATTCATTTGTTTCACTCCGTAGCGAATATGATTTAAAAAGTTGCGAATTACAATACTTGAAACAAAACATACTTAAGTAAATTGACAGATTTTAAAAACTACTTTAAAAAGTAGAAGTACAAAAAAAAAACTACTCAATTAGAGTAACGCACGTTAATGTAATTCGTTACTTTCTACCTCTGATAATCACTGATACCATTTCTACTCTATTCTGCTCATTCTACTCTATTATGCTAGTGACCTTAGTCCTTCTAAAGTGGGACTGTATCCAGACCCTTTCAATAATATTTTTATTGATTTTAAACAGGGATATAACAGGGTAAACATGTAACGTTTCAATACACATTTTATAGCCCCCTTATAAAACCACCCACCCCACCCCTCCCTGACTCCAAGCCAGCTATACATGTATAGGAAAGGCTAGACGCCAGGCCTATTTAAAAAAAAAAAAGGAGAGAAATGAAAAAGAAAATTTTTTAAAACAAACCCATGGAGCTGGAAGTTTTTGGTTCTGCGTGCAAAAAAATGAAATAAGTAAATATTAAATAGGATAGGAATCAAACTACAAATGTATATGAAAAAAGTAAAGGAAGGGCCCCCACACCTGTTGAAATTTCAAGTCCGAATGGCGGATTGAGTAGTGAATCTTCTCCAGGGATAAACAGGACATAATATCTCTGAGCCACTGGGAATGAGTGGGTGAGGTGGCATCCTTCCACTTGAATAAAAGAGAACGCCTGGCCAGAAGTGTCGCAAAAGACAACAAACACTGTTTAGCTGGATTTAGATGCTTATCTTCCTCTCCAGTAATACCAAAAAGAGCAATCAGAGGGTCTGGTTCAAGATTGCATTTCAATATGTACGACAGCTCACAAAGTTTAAAGAACTATTCATTCTCCCTGACAAAAGATGCAGGTAGGTGAACATAAATAATACTGAAATGCCTAGCATCAGCTTTAAAACAAAAGTGTAAAACACAGAGCAACATATTAAACATACACTGTGTACATAGAACTAACATAGTACTGGCTTTGGAGATCCCATACCCCTCCCCCTCGCACCCCACTGCCCCCAAACAAAACAAGATAGCTGCTAATAAACAAAGCAGCAAGCTCTTCCATTCTTCCATAGATCACCCAACAAATCGTCCTGCCGCTAACCACACCATCTTCAGCTCTGACGTAATTTCCATAAAGAAAGTAGTCTTCCACAATGCGAATTTGCTGACCGCGGTATTCCTGGTTCCCTCTCCGCCATGACCGTGGGGTAAAGTACAAAGTTATTGTATCATAAAGATTTAATTTAACATTTAGAGATGAAAAAGGGAGTGAAGAAATTCGAAATTATCGGAGCACCTCTCTAACATGTCTACTCCATGTGGCTGCTAACGGGAAGTCCGGGACTGTATCCAGACCCTGACTTAAATATCCAGTTGTTTCATACTGCCCAAAGAAAAACAAGAACGTTCTTGTCATGAGCACAATGCACACCGATGCATCTCTGACCACAAGAGAAGACAAGAAGCCACAAATGATCCTGGACTACAACTCTACCAAAGGAGGAGTTGACAATCTGGACAAAGTCACAGCAACATACAGCTGCCAGCGCAAGACAGCCCGTTGGCCCTTGGTTATTTTCTACAACATTGTGGATGTGTCTGCTTACAATGCCTATGTCCTGTGGACTGAAATCCATCATCAATGGAATGCTGGCAAATTCTACCGACGTCGGCTTTTCCTTGAAGAACTGGGCAAAAGCCTAGTCACTCCCAAGATCCAGAGGCGAGCCAGGCCAGCTCGATCACCGGCAGCTGCAGCTGTAATTGAAAAAGTCAAGTCATCCTTACAATCTACAGTGGATCCAGTGGATACAGGTGTACAGAAACGGAAGAGATGCCAGGTCTGTCCCTCCGGAAAGGACAGTAAAACAAGCACATATTGTGTGAAATGCAAGAATTACATCTGCAGAAAGCACACAGTTACCTTTTGTCCATCATGTGGACAACATTGAAAATGTTGAACACTGAAAATCTAAAACTAAACAAAATAGTTGTTACAAAAATTGTTCTGGAACTTCAAATTGTCTTGTATGTCAGTTTTTTAAATGTTTATCTAATAGAAAATAAAATTGGCGTTGTTTAAACCCAGTTTTTTGACAGTTTACACAGTGCGGGTCAAAATGACCCGCAACATAACCAATGTGATTTTATTTCAACATAATATGAGGGTTAATATTTGTTAATTACAAACTACTCTCGGGAAACCATAACAATGGGGCAGATCTTTAGGGATGTAGACAGAAACCAGGACAGTCCAGGAAAAAGTAAGTAAGTAAGTAAGTAAGTAAATAAATAAATAAATAAATAAATAGAAATCTTTCACATTTTATGTCCAACTATAGTACTCACATAACCTTTAAAATTGTTACCATTGCAGCCCTAACAGAAAGTTGATTTGTCCTGTAGTGCAATACCACTGCTCTGCCACATGGAGCAGTGCTGAGCAGTTACCTGTCTGAACACTAAACTCATGTTTCAATCCTTCTTTGTGGTGGCCCAGAAGGATTGAAACATAAGTTTAGTGTTCA
>JAAGKR010002152.1:10872-85855 GCA_011419295.1 Clarias macrocephalus
TCATGAGCACAATGCACACCGATGCATCTCTGACCACAAGAGAAGACAAGAAGCCACAAATGATCCTGGACTACAACTCGACCAAAGGAGGAGTTGACCATCTGGACAAAGTCACAGCAACATACAGCTGCCAGCGCAAGACAGCCCGTTGGCCCTTGGTTATTTTCTACAACATTGTGGATGTGTCTGCTTACAATGCCTATGTCCTGTGGACTGAAATCCATCATCAATGGAATGCTGGCAAATTCTACCGACGTCGGCTTTTCCTTGAAGAACTGGGCAAAACCCTTGTCACTCCCAAGATCCAGAGGCGAGCCAGGCCAGCTCGATCACCGGCAGCTGCAGCTGTAATTGAAAAAGTCAAGTCATCCTTACAATCTACAGTGGATCCAGTGGATACAGGTGTTCAGAAACGGAAGAGATGCCAGGTCTGTCCCTCCGGAAAGGACAGTAAAACAAGCACATATTGTGTGAAATGCAAGAATTACATCTGCAGAAAGCACACAGTTGCCTTTTGTCCATCATGTGGACAACATTGAAAATGTTGAACACTGAAAATCTAAAACTAAACAAAATAGTAGTTACAAAAATTGTTCTGGAACTTCAAATTGTCTTGTATGTCAGTTTTTAAAATGTTTATCTAATAGAAAATAAAAGTTGCCGTTGTTTAAACCCAGTTTTTTGACAATTTACACAGTGCGGGTCAAAATGACCCGCAACATAACCAATGTGATTTTATTTCAACATAATATGAGGGTTAAATAAATTTTGACTTGAAAAATGAGCAAGTCTTGCTTTACGAGTACCATATATGCGCTTCTTGTTTTGACGCCGAGCGGCACGTGATCACAACTGAGCCAATGATTTTTCGCTCTCTTGCTGCGGAATTGTGGGTAATCGTCTCCACTGCTGGGTCTTAGGGCTCGTCTCTCACTGACCATAATCAACATCCGTGAGCGTGTGTACTGTTTACTATAACACTGACCACGTGTGTGCTCGTAAAAAATATTTTATTCTGTGTTTGTAAGCGTGTGTATACAGCACATGTGTACTGTTTATTATAACACATTTGTGTATGCGTATAAAGCAAAAGAAAGTCTCATTAGAGAGGTTAAAAATCCATTTTCTCTCTCCTTCTCTGTATCAGCCTGTCGATATGTGTGCGCACGCGTAATTTGACACCGTGCCCCTTCACACACACACTCGCAGTTACACACACATACAGACATACATACTCAGGCGAAGGTCATTATCGATGTTTCTTGCTAATTTTTTTCCGCTAAAATAGTCTTTCCGTGCACATACATACATACATACATACATACATACATTATATATATATATATATATATATATATATATATATATATATATATATATATATATATATATATACACACACACATACACACATATATATATATATACACATATATATACACATTTACACACACACGGAAACACTTTTGTCTGGATTTATTTTTACTTTTTTAAAAGGTAAAGTACAGGTTAATTTGTTTTATTTTTACTTTATATATTGTCTTAATTATTTTTAAATGTATTTATTTTTGGGGGGCTGTGGAATGAATAATTTGAGTTTCTATTATTTCTTATGGGAAAATTTGCTTTGATTCACGAGTGTTTTGGAATACAGTTTCTCTCTTTCAATGCGATAACACCTAATTTGTTCAGATCAACCGGAGGACTGATCAACCCCAGAACTCTGAACAACGCTCTCACCGCTTCCTCGTTCTGCTTCCAGCAATCATAGTCAGTTGCCATGGCGACAGCAGCATAGCAGAGCCCTGCTTCCTTGGCAAGAACCACCTCGGGGACAGTGGTCATGTTGATGACATCAGCATGCCACTGACGAAACATCAAAGACTCGGCACGGGAGGAGAACCGTGGACCCTCGATACACATCATTGTACCGCTGGCATGGAAAGGCACACCAAGGGACCTCGCTGCCTCACTCAGCACCTAGAGGGTGTGTATCAGTGTGTGTGAGAGAGAGAGAGAGAGAGAGAGAGAGAGAGAGAGAGACAGAGAAGTGAGAAAAGAAATAAATCAATGAACATGGCTAGCAATCTCGCTATTCTACTCATACGACCAGTCTTCTGCACTTCTACCCCTCTAGTTTACAGACTAAATAAATTAAATTTTCTAACCTCTCTGGTTCTGGAGCAGAACGGTTCCGCCATAGGGATGTGACTGACGCCTGGAGGACTGCTGGGTTCCCCATCATAAAACGTCTGAGCTCTCTTAGTCGTCCTTCAGGTCAAAGAAAAGACGAGATATCTTTGATATGAAAGTACACAGTCTGTTTGAACTTTACTATTTTTCACTGCGGTCTTCAGTGTGCAACGCAGCATAGTTAGCATATCAGCATATATCTGCAGCTTGCTTTTGCACTACCCTTCCATCACCCAGCTGTGTGAAAGAAACGTGCCTTCTACACTCTACCTTCCTGTTACTGGTGTCACCTGACACAGTGTAACCAGTCTGATAACATTATCTTTATTTAACCCACCATGTTATTAAGTCCTGTCTCCTGATTGGGCAGAAGGTGTTGATTAATTCTTTATAACAGCGGCTCGCAGGTTTATATTAATGCACTCCCTCTGATACCTTATGGTTTTCACAATAACACTTCTATATCTTTTAATTCTGGAAAGAGGATTAGCATGGGACTAAAGATCCTCATGTTCATTATGTTCTTGGACTTCTCATTACACCAGCGTATGACTGTCTTGACCTCAAGACATGTGGGTCCCAAACCCGCCCAGACCTGTCCTGCCACATGCAACTCCAACAATCATTCCTAAGCCCATGTATCTGCCACACCTACACTTTAACTTCTTCCATCCTCATACAGATAATGCTTCTGCCCTTACAAAACAATGCTGCTGGAAATTCCAGCAGATCAAGACACCATTCAAGTTTGTCTTTACTAAAGCACTCTACAAGGGAACTGAAGAATAATACACAAAGGACAGTTTTAGAATTATTTCACTGTGATGAATTCATTCTATGATTTGTCTAGCAATTTACATTCATCCTCATTATTCATACACTAAACCAAACAGTCGGTGATGCAATGAAATTATATAAACTACAATTATATACAGGTCATGTTAAAAAGTTAATAGCCCCTCTTTTAATTAAAAGTTTTTTTTTTTTTTTACACAAAAACAAGAATATATATACAATTATGATTATTGTAGCAGGTCTCAGTATTAGGCGAATACAACCTTAGAGATGAAAAAACAAACCTTTCATTGTACCGTTACATATTTTTTAAAAATGTAAACATATGATCAGATGATTTTTTTATGATGTTTTTACACAAGGACAAAAATATAGGGAGGTATGAACTTTAACATGACTGTCTATAGATATAAGGAAGACATAAGATAGATAACCGGGAAATCATGGACAAGTTGGAAATAAAGTGCAGTAAAATTGCTAACACATTATAAATATTCATAAATATAAATTATTATGGCTATATTAACAGATATGGTAGAGGCAGTAAATGCAGTGGATGCCAGCTGTCGTAAAAAGTACAACTAAGGCATACTTGTGGTCACAGACGCTTAGCGGAGAAAGAGTTTCACACAGTACACGGGAACCTCATCCAAAAAAATTTTTTAATTTGAGTAGCGTGGATGCCTGCAGTACTACTATAATAAGCAGCACTAGATAACTTTTTTTAAAATCCTCCTCTCATATGGATGTCCTGCTGGTCTACGTTAACGGGGAGGCTTCAGACATCACACGGTGCATTTGGGTTTCTGATATCTCATGAAAAACCAAAATTATCATTACCTTTAAACTGTGTAAATTGTATTGCTCCCAGAATATGGAAATGAGATTGCAAAAATGCTGAACTAAAAATGCAGTGTATAACAGGGAGTGTATTTGGTTGCTGACGAAAGACGTACAGTGGAACCTTGGATTGCGAGTAAATTGGTCTGCGAGTGGTTTGCAAGACAAGCAAATAAAAAATAAAAAAAACTTTTTAAATGATCGAGGTCTTGATATACGAGTACTGTACTATGTACACGTTTTGTCCGGCGAGCGTCAGGTGATCACAACTGAGCCAATAGTTCTTCTCTCTCATGCACTGTGGGATTGTGGGTAATCATCTCCTATACTCTCGTCTCAGTGCAAAAGCAAGTGTCATTAGAGAGGTTCCTTCCTAAAGAAGGTTCCTGACAGAGCAGTTTTTGTTAGTGTGTGTGTGTGTGTGTGTGTGTGTGTGTGTGTGAGAAAGTCATCCTTCACCATAGCCCCTTCCCTCCTCTATTCTTTTTAAAGGTAAAGTACAGGTTAATTAATTTTATTTTTACTTTATATTTTGTATGCATTCTTTTTATATGAATATTTTTGGGTTGTTGAAAGAATCATCCGAGTTTCCTTTTTTTTTTTTTTTTTAATGAAGAAATTCACTTTGATATATACAAGGTCTTTGATGTGCATACTTCCAGAATGAATTGTGCTTGCAGTCCAAGGTTTAACTGTACAACTTAGCGTACATAAGGCGTTAAGATAATCGCCCTTACAAAATTTAGGTTGAGAGTTCTGCTATATAGAAAGATAGGTAAACGTACGTGGGCTTCAACCTGTAAATAATAATTTAGCTGATTACGTTAAAGCTGATCAGCTTATATTTAGCTTTAACCTTCAAGCCATTTCAAAAAACTCAACAAAAGGGTATTAACTTAACTAAAGGTTATAAAAACAAACCTGCAAACAGGTGACTGGTCAGTCACGATCTAGATGACACACACTGAAAGCCATGCATACACACTATTCCATCAGTATAATACCTAGCCTAACAACATTATTAAATACAATCAAGCACAAAAACCTGTAACGCTACTATAAACAAATCCGAACAGCCGAGTATCTCAAAATGAAACCAATAGTGAGGCCTCCTTGTGGCTTCCAGTGCCGTCGCTTCCGAGCGCTGCGGCCCCCCAGTGCCGTCGCTTCCGAGCGCTGCGGCCCCCCAGTGCCGTCGCTTCCGAGCGCTGCGGCCCCCCAGTGCCGTCGCTTCCGAGCGCTGCGGCCCCCCAGTGCCGTCGCTTCCGAGCGCTGCGGCCCCCCAGTGCTATCGATTCTGAGACTTCCAGCTCCCCTGCTGTTCCATGCGAGTCCTGCGTCTTCCCTGCTGTACCATCCAATCCCTAAGGCTCCCTGTATAAAGTGGTTCATTTATTGACTTGGATTTATGCTTTGGGTTGTTTTTGTGCTGAAAGGTGAAATGTTGCCTTATTTTCAGCCCTATGAAGCACACAGCCCCCCAAAGTACTGAAACACCACGTGACAGATCTGTACACTAAAGACATTTAGGTTAGAGATCAAAAGATCAAACAGTAAGTACATGTGTGAGAAACCTGTGTACCTGTCAATGAACTGGTCGATGAGGACAATGTCCCCTGGCCGGATGTCCTCCCTCAGCGAGCCGCATGCCGTGGTGACGAGGACGTGAGTGCACTTCTCCTCTTTCAGAGCCCAGATATTTGCACGATAATTTACATTAGTTGGCATGATGGTGTGTTTCCTGCCATGCCTTCATACACACAAAAACACACACTGGTTTTATATTTGTTTTTGATAAACGTAAAGAATTATTTTAGAATGTCTGATTGTGAGTGTGTTACCTGGCGAGCAGCACACAGTCCACATCTCGGATCTTGCCTAGAATCAGAGCATCTGATGGCTGTTAAACAAAAAGTGTGTTTTATTAAAACATTTAAATAACAATTGGTGGCGTTATTGATTATTTACAAATAAAATCTAATGCATTTGCTTCCGCACCTTTCCAAATGGTGTCTCCACATAGCGCTCAGCCCGGCCTTCCAGGATGTCAGGATCATCAAGACCCGAACCACCGATGATACCAATCTAACACACACACACACACTATTTTACAGTTTGAAGGGCTAAACAAACTTTTTAATTCACTTGTCCAGTAGAATGAGAACTTCCATGTGCCCTGACTAGTAATCCACTTAACTGAACATAACATGATTTCTTTAAAAAAAAAAAAAAATCTATAAAAGTACTTTTTTGTTATTATAATACATAAACAAAATATTTTAATAACATATGATTTTTCTTAGACACTAACATCCCAGTTTTTCTAAGATAGGACATCAAGCAAATTGCTGATTAGGGCAGGTCAGTTATGGCAAAAATTATAAATCCCCATTATTTTGTTTTTCCTGGATTTTTTGCATTTTGTAAAAGATTTAGTGAAGACATAGAACCATGAATAGCAAAGTCCTTTGTACAGAGCAATTTAATTGGCTGGAGACTGTCAGATTGACCAAACCAAAATACATTTCATCTGCCTAAACCAACACAACAACTTTGGAAGATGAGAGTTCTAGGTACGTTGTAGCACTGTAGGATTAAACACAATCTGCAATGTTTTGGTCTCTAAACTCAACTTGGCAGTGAGAGCGTGGGTTGAGTGGATGCAAGGCACTAACACAAACAATTTTCAACTAAATAGCACTAGTTGTGTTTACAAACTGGTGCAAGTGTGAGTAAAGAGTGGGTTTGAGACTAATTCAATCAGAGTTTGGAGAAAAAGACAGATCGGAAGCTTTTAAGATTCCAGCACCACTACGAGACTGCTCAGACCCCTGCTGGTCATACTGGTCCAATCACATGGTCAAGTTTACTGATGACATGACCGCGGTGGATCTCATCAGCAAGAATGATAAATCCAGCATACAGAGAGGAAGTGCAGAGGCTAACAAACTGGTAAAAAGACAAGAACCCGTCTCTGAATGTTGATAAAACAAATGAGATGTTTGTTGACTTCAGGAGGACATAGAGCATTGAACATTAACAGCTCCTTTGTGGAAATCCTCAAGAGCACCAAATTCCTTGGTGTCCACCTGGCAGAGAATCTTACCTGGTCCCTCAACACCAGCTCTTTAAACAAGAAAGCCCAGCAACATCTCTCGTTCCTGAGAAGCCTGAGGAAGGCCCAGCTTCCAACAAAGATTTCTCAGTGTTTTCAAATAGAGGGACTATCGAGAGCATCCTGAGTAGCTGCGTCACTGTCTGGTTTGGGAACTGTGCCATTTCAGACTGCAGTCTCTACAGCAGATAGTGAGGACAGGTGAGAAGATCAGGATCTCTTTTACCTCTACCATGGACAATGCAAAATTTAAATGAAAAAAAAAAAAAAACATTTCAAGAAAATTTTATTTTTTTCATTTTGTGAAGCTGCTTTGAGACAATGCTCATTGTTAAGATATAAATAAAATTTAACTGAACACGTACACCACTTGCTGCATCCGCAAAGCCATAAAAAAATTGTGGCTGATACATACATGAGTTTTTCTTTGCCACTGTCGCCGTTATCGGCTAAACATCTTAAAGTCAAATGTTGAAAATGTGTCTACTTTTGAAGCAACCATTTCCACACAGTAGTTACTATATTTAAGTTCTTACATTTATTTGCCATACTGATTTTATTACTTGCGATCTATTTTAAATTGATGGGAGCAAAATGGCTCACCTTTTACCAATTTACACGATTGCAGGATAGTTTATTTACGTTGCACTTTCGGATGGTATTTAGCCAACAATCGAAGAGAGATGGAAGAAAGTAAAAGAACAAGAAAACCAAATTGTACAGAAGAATAGTGTTTACTTTTAGCTTAACCATATGTTCAGTGTTTGGAGAATATTTTATTCTTTCCGCCATTTTGGCCTCTGCTATAGAAACTTCTTAAAAGTCATTCTCTCTATTCTTAACAATTTTACCTTAGGAGCTGTTTTTAGGGCTAAGATGTTTTGTGAATAATTTTTATCTTTACTAAGATTTAATCCTAAATTTAAGAGGAACTTCTAAGAAAATGTCATAATTCTAAGAATTTTCTTACAATTTCGGCATTAGGAGCAACTTTAGGCTTAAGAAGCTTTATGAATATGGGCCTGGTACTTAGTAATGCCTCAGTAGAGCCACAGTCTGAAATATGTAAATATTTTGGAATACACAAGTTTTTATTGAGCTGCAAGCCATAATCATGAAAATAAAAAAGTCTTAAAATATTTATTTTTACATGTAATTAATCTACAATACGAGTTTCACTTTTTAAATTAAAATATGAAAAAAAAAATCCATGATAGTCGATTTGTTTTAGATGTGTGTGTAAATCAGAGAACTTTATTTTAATTGTGAATATGCCACTGCAGCAGACTATGGATTAAATTCTGACACGCGATCAGACTGCAGCAGACAGTATTAGATGACGGTATTCGGTTCTAACAGATGTTAAGAGTTTAGTGCATTAGAATCTTTTTTCTTTCTGCAGTTCCCTTTCACGGGGTCGCCACAGTGAGTCATTGTCCTCCATCTAACCCTATCTTTCTCACTGCATCCATAAATCTTCTTTGGTCTTCCTCTAGACCTCCTGCTTGCCAGTTCCAATCTCAGCATCCTTCTACCGATATATTCACAATCTCTCCTCCGAAGATGTCCACAGAACCTCAATACGGCCTCTCTGAATAAAAATGTAAAACCGACAACTAGAGTGAAATCCCCTGGTTTTTAAACCTACCACCAGATAAAACGCTTTAAAAAAAAAAAAAAAAAAAACCTTTACCTTAACCGGAGCACGCGGGGCCATTTTCACTCCACGTGATGAGCACCGCGCTTCCTGTTCACATGTGCGCATGATAGCGTCACACGTATCAGAACTTCGCGTGTTTACGTCCAACCCGGAAGTTATTTATTCGATTGAATTCAATAGCCCTTGAAGCTTTCCAGTAATTTGCGAGTTAACCTGACCTGATACAGCTTTATAAACTTCAATACAACATTGTAATATTAAATGTTAAAGTACAAAATATGAACATTCAACCCACCCACAGTAAAATATATGTATGTGACAAAAAAAATAATTAGATTTTTTTTCTTTACACATTAGCAGTCCGACCTACAAAGGTACAACTTCTAACTGATCTGTTAACAACTGATATGAAAACTTTTAGAGAGAATAAGATTTGGAGTTTATACACAGGTTGATCCAACGCCCCTCAGCTCTTCTCTTCATGCTGATCTGAAGTCAGTAGTCTATACGCAACAGTTTAGAACAATTAATGCACCGAGGAAGGAAATAATCTCATGGAACGCAATACATCAGTTCAGAAACATTAAAGAATATTTAGCATTCCTGCATTCAGGAATACAGCTCCTTATGGATTTGCTATAATTTATACTTTAAAATAAAGTTTTTTTGCCTATCAGATCAGTGTTTTGAGCCATATTGCATTTTGACTCTAATAAATATATTGCCGCACAGTGTGATTTGTCCTAATCATGTGTAGCCAGATACTAAGCAATCACACATTTCTGTGTCTCTCATGCAGTAGTTTTTTTCTAATTTTTTTTAAATCTCCACTAAATATTTTGAACTGTTTTTCTTTTTACATTTTAACTCAACATCTACATCATGTAATGGGAACTTTAAGTTTTATCATCATTGCTTAGTTAAGAACAAAGTTAAAAACTCTGAAATTTAAATGATCTTTAATATTTACAGGCAGTCTGAAAAATACATGCTTTATCTGACTTTTAAAAATAGACTTCAGCAGCACTGTGGTAATGAGGTGATTTAAAAGTCATAAAGATGACAAAAGTCTGTTGTTTGTTTGTTCTCCATGAGGAAAAACATGAAATTAGGACAACATAATTAGTAAAATAAAAATGACTTTAAACACTTCACACTGGTTTATCCCGTCATCATGTGATGGTTTTAAATCTGTGACAATAGTGCATAAACTACAGTTTTTAAACATGATCGGCAGCTTCGCTACACTGTGGAGGTGCAGAATTTTGACAAGGGGAGTCGGAGTTGGAGGAAGTACGATGTGGGGAGTCTGAGGTGGAGGAAGCATAATGCAGGGAGCTGGCATTTGAGGAGGAGTTATGTAGGGAGTCCGCGTTCAAGGGAGCAGGATGTGGGGAGTTGGAGAAATCGTGATGCAGGGAGTCAAAGTTGGAGGAAGTTGAATTTGGTTTGGTGTCCCAGTTGGACGAGGCACGACACGGGGAGTCGGAGTTGGAGGAAGCATGACATGGGGAGTTGGCGTTTGGAGAGGCATTTTGCAAGGAGTCGGTGGAGGGATGATGCGGGGAGTCTGCATTTGAGATGTAATGCGGGGAGGCTCGACATGTATGAGGTGGATTATGAAGAGGCAAAATGTTTTCGGGGAAGTGTGACGATGT
Source organism: Clarias macrocephalus (assembly GCA_011419295.1). Classification (NCBI taxonomy): domain Eukaryota; kingdom Metazoa; phylum Chordata; class Actinopteri; order Siluriformes; family Clariidae; genus Clarias; species Clarias macrocephalus. The sequence goes on from JAAGKR010002152.1 coordinate 21,134, forward strand.
GCTAACTCTTGGTGACTTGTTCAAGAGAGTGTTTTCTTTCACACAGTTTGAAGTTGTACCATTTTGATGTGATGTGTTTGCACAGATAGCTGCCCCATGTGAGAAATTCAAGAGCTTGGTGTTTGTTGGTGTAGGACTTCTTGGGTACATGGTTCCCTCAGCAGATTGTGTGTCAGTAAGAATGGCAACGACGGTGGGTGAGCTTGGCCCAGAGCTCCGTCCCGTCCTCTCTCTCCTATTCCTTCTCTCTTTCTTGTGTTTTTTCTTCTTTTTGTGATGCTTCCTACGTTCACCAATGTCTTCCATGCTGGAGCTCCGCCTCCTCCTAGACTTCTTATTCTTCTTCTTAGGATGATGCTGATGCCGCTCTCTGCTCTTTCTCTTGCGTTTCTCCCCATTCGAGGATTTATGCTTCGATTTTCCATTCCGTTTGTCACAGCTTGACCTCCAGTGTGAGGAAGGGGCAGGGCTTACAGTGAGGCCCCTAGAGCATTTCCTATTTTTGGGAGAAGTCTGCATTCTCTGATTTCTACTGTAAGAGCGCACACGGGTTCTAATCCAGGAGTGTGCATGTGTTCTGTAGTGTGAGCGTTCGCGAGATCTAGGTCGCGACCGCTCACGAGATCTGGATCTCCAATATTCACGGGATCCGGTTTGCGAACGTTCACGGGATCCGGGTCGCCAGCATTCATGAGATCTGAATCGTGAGCGTGCACGAGATCCAGATTCTGAGCTTGAGCGAGATCTGGATCGCGAGCATGTACGAGCACTAGTCCTAGAGAACAGATGTGACTGTGAAGGAGTTTTGGATTGTGAGCGTGCACGTGATTGTTGTGGTGTGTCTTGGCTGTAGTATATATCTGTGTGTCTGTGGTGAGATCTGTGACTGGCTTCTTTGTGTCCTCTTCTGTCTTTATAGCTGCGAGAGCACTGCCTGTGGCTGTGTGAGGAATAGCCCCTGTCCCTGTGCTTACTTTTTGAGCTTCGTACTGTAGCAGAGTGGGAAGGTACTGCAACTGTATTCCGGTGTCTCTGATTGGTCAGATCTCTGGCATCTAATTGCTTGGATATAGACGTTTTTTTGTCTTCCTGCACTGATGCTTCAGAATCAGATGACAACTGGACGAGCTCAGGAGTGCGCTGGGCAGTGGGTTTGATAAAGCCTACAATGACGCAATCCCCATCGCTGCTGTGATCATCCTCATCTACTTGAGCTTGACTGATGTTAATATTTGCATTAGTGTTAGCATTAACATGTACGGTCTCTTCTTCATCTTCACTTGCGCTGTCCACATCTGAGTCACTAATGGTGACAGTGAAGACACTCTGTGTGGTGCTGGAATAGCTTGGACCTGGAGTTTCATCATCCCAGGGAGAGGGGGCGGAGCTAAGACCTGAGCCAGCTTCTGATGCAGCAGACAATTGAAAGGGGGCATGGCAGTTGTAAACGGCACGGAGATCATACGCTTCCATGTTGAACGGCGACTTTGCGAAACTCAGGAACTCGTGCAGGAAGTGCTCGGTTCGTGATAATAGGAAGGGGCGGAGTTCCCGCAGGAAGGCCTCATCTTGCATATTGTGACGTGTGATCAGAGACAATATCACATGAAGGACCACATCAGCGACAGAGTCATGTGATCCGTAGAGAACTGCAAGCTCTCGCTTCAGCCACGGAACCAGACGGTGCAGACAAGCTGGATTTTTGCGAAAGAATTCTGCAGACGTGTCTCGAGAACGCCCGCCGTCCTGGACTCCCTGTACCCGAACGGCATGACGGTACAACCAGCGACGGAAACGCATCACATCCTGATTGCGAGAGCTCCGACGTGCCTGTCGCTCCCTGCGAAGGCCATGTGTTAGCGTGGTCCTATAGCGGAACCTCTGACCCTGCACGTTGCCAAAAGATCCGTTCTCCACTGGACGAAGCTCATACAGCTTGAAGTCGTCCTCAGACCGGACAGAGTGGTACACTGAGCTGAAGGGCTGCTTACACAGTGGACACTCAGCTTTGTTCTTGCCCCACTCCAGAATGCAAAGGAAACAGAACCGGTGTAAACATCTGTCCGCATAGGACACGTTATTGAAGCGGTCCAGACAGATTGGACACTTGGAGTCTGGAGACGTCTCGTTACACGGCATCTCTGCTGCAGATAGCACATTCTGCAGGTCATGGGCTGTCTCCGGGGATGCCATGGCCTGGAAGATCAAAGAGGAAGTCTATGAGCATCAGGGAGAATTGAGGGTTACACAAAACAATGTAACACAACATCACCACTGTGAACACTACTCAAGGTTCAGTAATGAATTCAGCAAATAATAAACACCAGGGTTAAACATTCCAGCTCACACTTACTACCTTCACTTCTGCCTCAGGTGTGTTTATGAGCACTGCCTCGCCTGCTTAATGCCATAAGAGTTAGAAAATTCACCTAATGAAAGCCTGTTTAGCCAATTCATCATGTTCAGACCCTGTGCATGACTCCTGGTGTACAAGTAGACCTTAGAACACATGTGCAGGGACATGCGTGCGCACGCCCACACACACATACTGGAGTGCACATTAATGTTTACCACATACCTGACATATACTTAAGTGGAACGGGCTGGCATTCCATGCAGCACAGGCCACTCTATAACCTTCACCTTTTTCTGCTGTAGCCACTAGAGAGTCAAATTTGCCTTGTGCTTTGGTTCGTCATGTTGGAACATCAAAGAGTGTCCCATGTGCAGCTTTTGTGCTGTAGAATATTGTCTGCCAGTATTTTCTAATAACATGCTGTATCCATTTTGACTTGAGCCACTGGAGCTCACACAGCCCCAAAACAAGAGATCCACCACCATGCTTTACAGTGGGAATGGTGTACTTTTCACCATAAACATACACAAACAACATAGTCACATGGTTGTACATGTAGTTATATTTTGGTCTCACCACTCTAAATAACTCTGCTCCATAAGCTGCGAGTTACTCACCGCATGAGCTGAGAAACTCGCTGACCATTTATGCAGAGACACTAATTACAATGAGTCGTAGATGTGGAAACTTCCCTTTAATAGCCATTTAAACCTGTGTTTGTCAACCTTTGTGTTTATAATGCGGACAAACATTCAAGGATATGTACGTCTTATCAGGGTTGTTTGGGTGATTTTAGTTACCCTTAAGTTACAAAATATTTTTTCTTATTTAAGAGTAGTAACTAATGATCACAAAGTTGTTTGACTCCTTTTTTTTTAACCCTTAGAGAGTAAAAAACCTATGTGATAATTAATGACTTCACGTGACCACCACCCTTAAATAAGAAAAAAATGTTTTGCACCTTCAGTCATATTTTCCAAATAAATGGCAATGTCTAACGATTTCTTTCAGGGTATGCAAACTTTTGAGCACAACTGATGGCAATATGATGAACTGAATTTATTACACTGAGCAATAAATAAATTAATTAAAAATATTGTTGTTTCTGTGACCAATAATAATAATAATAATAATAATAATAATAATATGACCATTTTGTGAGTTTTATATTTTTGCAATGTCATTCCCAGTAAAATTTACATGTGTACGTTAAAAGTAAAAGTAATGCTAACTTTGCTTCTACATGACATCAGAAAACCCAAATACACAATGTAATGTCTGAAGCCTGATAAGCAGTTTTGTTTTTGTTTTTTAATCGGTCACACATGATTGTAAACATTCCTGATGATTCTGTTCATACAGCGGTTCACACAGGATATTAATAAACACTTCTAGTCAGTTAATGACGCCATTAATCATCTATAAGAGTCAGAGTGTTTAACAAGACATGACACTGTTCACTTCCTCAACATCCAGTGTTTTCTCTAATAATCAGAAAGAGGGTCGGGTGTTGAGGGGCTGATCTCTCTGTTGTGCAAGTTCGAGAACTTAACACATACGTTTATTTTATTTTATTTTTAGCTAGGCTATAAACAAGTAACCTTATTGATTTAAACCATTACAGCATATTTACAGATAAAACCTTAACTGTTAAAGACAGACGCGGTTATAGTCACACTCTATACACACTTACCGAGAGAAATATCACAGAAGGACGCGTCACTCCTGACCGGAAGCTACCTCCTGGGTGTTATTAGCACTTCCGGGTTTGACGGGTGTCAAAATAAAAGTCAACAGCGTGCGTTGTATAAACTGAGCGTCAGATTTCAAGTACGAGCGCTTTATTAAATATAATAATAACGTTTTGATTGAACGACGACTTTCTTTAACAATTTCTATTCCTTGCTTAACAAGAACCTCCTTTTTTAAATCTTTAATCACAACACCTTAACTTTCTCTCAGAATACAGTATATTATACTATCACAAAAGTGTTGAATTAGTTATATATTTATTATATTATAATTATGATATACGAACCATCATGATGGATACTTTATAGATAGTATTTTGTGTATTTATTTGTTAATATGCTTTTAAACAAAAAAATGACGGTGGAGAAACATGTAAAAAACAAACAAAACAACAAAAAAAAAACTTTAAAAACTATGTAATGCTGCTTTAAATATTACCCTGACAGAGCATCACAGATGTAATTTTAAATTAGAATATTTTGTATAATTCTACTCATTATATTAGTACCAGTGTGGGACTTTTATAATGGTAGTTATTCTGTACCCTGTTTAGAAAACTACTGTATAAACACTGCTCTGTATGTACATCACTAATACATATGTGTGTGTGTGTGTGTGTGTGTGTGTGTGTGTGTGTGTGTGTGTGTGTGTGTGTGAGTGATTACATTAACCACAGCTGGAAAGTGTTTGTAAAGCTCTTTATTATCAGATACAGATATATGTACAGGTGTGTTCTTGTCACAGGTTAGCTGCTCAGTGGTGGGCGTGGCCATGAGTCTCCGGCAGCTCAGGCACTACCTCCCCCGTCTCCAGAATGGTGTCGCCCTGTAAACACGCGCACAGTACAATAATCAAGTGGCAGTGGTGGAATAGAGTGTACGATTTTTTTGGCACACACTGAGCACCTGCTCACACGCACACCGGGTGTGGTTGACATGCTCGGGTTTGAGACGCAGCAGTTAAATCACTGTGTAAACATGTCAACGAGCAGAATCTCACAAGAACATTTCACACAAGACTGAACAGGGTGCTCCCAATGTTTCCCAATAAAATTGCCTGGGAATGTGTATTTGCACATGCATATTTTTATATGGATTCTAATCTGTTAACTGAGGAACAGAATTGTGAAAAAGTAATTGCCCCCTAAATGTAAAAATCTAAAAAAGTTAGCTGAGAAACAAAGTAATTGACGTTTCTGTCTGTAAATGGTTATACCAAGCCATTTCTAAGTGGCACAGTGAGAGTTATCAGTGCCCAGCCTTCCAAAGAGCACAACAATGACTAATCTAGGAGCTCATAAAATAACCCCAAACATCTAAAAAACTGCAAGTCTCAGTTAAGGTCAATGTTCATTATTCAACAATAAAGTAAGAGACTGGGAAGAAATGGCATCCATGGGAAAAAGCCACTGAAAAGCCACCACAATGTCTCATCTCATCCCTTATTATCCCAAGACTTCTGGCCAAAAACGACTAATGAGACAACGTTCAGCTTTTTGGAGGACGTGTGTCCCGTTACATCTGGTGTAAAACGAACGCAACACTTCCTAAAAAGAACATCATACCAACAGTCAAACATGGTGGTGGTAGTGTGATGGCTTTGCAGCTTCAGAATCTGGTTGACTTGCCATAATTCATGGAACCATGAATTCTGTGCTCTATCAGAAAATCCTGAAGAAGAATTTCCGACCATCAGATTGTAACCTCAAGTGCACTTGTTGGTTTCTTTCAGATCATTTTCCTGCTACATAACACAAGTCCACCTCGAAATGGCTTTAAAAAATACAATATTAGGGTTTAGATTGACCTAGTCAATGTCGGAACATAAACCCGATTGAGATGACCTTAAACAGGCCGTTCATGCTTGATAACTTTCCAATTTGGCTGAATTAAAACTATTCTGAAAAACAAGAGTGGACCAAAATTCCTCCACAACGAGAAAAACTTATTGCCAGTTATCGCAAAAGCTTTATTGAGGCTGTTGCTGCCAAGAGTGGCACAATCAGTTATTCAGTTTAGGTAATTACATTTTCACATAGGACCAGACAGGTTTGGACAACTTTTTTCCCTTAATAGATAAAATAATGATTTAAAAAATGGATTTTGTATTCATTCAAGTTTATCTTTGTGTAATATAATTTTTTTTTGATGCTTTCAATTGTTTAAATATGAAAAATATGCAAAATAATAACATAAAATAAAAAAAATCAGATCAAATTCTTTTGCACAGCACTGTATAAAGTCAATCACGAATCTCTGGACTGTCCACCACCTTCTTTGTTTATTCTCCTCACCTTTCAGCTAAATATTGCCGGTAAGAATTTAAAACTACTTTCAATCCCCGTTTATTACACTAACTGATAGCTGCCAACTCCACCCGTCTTGGTTAGTTAGTTTCACCAGGTGCAGAAGGATATGTATTGTCGGAGCGAGATAGCTGGTTTAAAAAAAAAAAAGAAAGCCTCACACCTTAAGTGCGATTATTAATTATATTCCAAGCCTGAGTGTTGTGAATATGGGAGTTTACTTACGGGGAACAGTCTGGGCTTCAACTCCACCACACTGTATGGCTTTTTCTGTAATACATACCCACACACACTTCAGTTCAGCACCATAAGCAAAACTTACACACAAGTACTCACATGCATACAACTTTTTGATGTAATTATTTGTTCAGATGTCATTAACACTAATAATACAAGTCATTGTGATGATTTGGCATTACAACATTAGAGCTGTGAATCAGAGGCAGGTTGATTTCCTGGTAATGTGAATTGTTACTCAATTCTATATCAAAAATTCTGATCAAATCTCACTGCTCTGGTCTTTATAATGTGGTGATAATGCCGTCTTGTCATTAGGATGCCTAGATATGATGAAGATACTTACACTGAGGTGATATTTGACGTAGTAGTGGACGACCCAAGCAGGAATGAGGACACGAGTCAGAGCAAATGCACCTGCATTATATGCCTTAAATGCCTGCACAAGGGCGCACACACACGCGCGCACACACACACACACACACACACACACACACACACACACACACACACACACACACACACACACACACACAGTGTGTTCAGGTATGGGACATGTGCAGATTGCACTACTCTGGTTTAGATAAGGCTTAGAGTGAACACAGATTTTTAATCAAGAAATGAAAATGTTACACTATGTATACAGTACTGTGCAACAATTTTAGGCAGGTGTGAAAAAAATGCTGTAAAAGAATGCTTTAAAAAACGGAAGTGTTAATCATTTATTTTCATCAATAAACAAACTGCAGTGAATGAACAAAAGAGAAATCTAAATTAAATCAATATTTGATGTGACCACCTTTGCCTTCAAAACAGCAGCGATTCTTCTAGGTACACTTACACACAGCTTTTGAAGGAACTCGACTGGCAGGTTGTTCCAAACATCTTGTAGAACTAACCACAGATCTTCTGTTGATTTAGGTGTTCTCACATCCTTCCGTCTCTTCACGTAATCCCAGAAACACTCTATGATGTTGAGACCAGGGCTCTGTGGGGGCCATGCCATCACTTCCAGTGCTTCTTGTTCTTCTTTACGCTGAAGATAGCTCTTAATGACTTACGCTGTATGTTTGTGGTCGTTGTCCTGCTGCAGAATAAATTTGGCTCCAATTATACACCTCCCTGATGGTATTGCATGATAGATAAGTATCTGCCTGTATTTCTCAGCATTGAGAACACCATCAATCCTGACCAAATCTCCAACTCTATTTGCAGAAATGCAGACTCAAACGAACCTCCACCATGCTTCACTGTTGCCTGCAGACACTCATTATTGTATAGCTCTCCAGCCCTTTGACAAACAAACTGCATTCTGCTACAGCCAAATATTTCAAATTTTGACTCCTCAGTCCAGAGCACCTGCTGCCATTTTTCTATACCCCAGTTCCTATATTTTTGTGCATACTTGAGTCGCTTGGCCTTGTTCCCACGTCGGAGGTATGGCTTTGTGGCTGCAACTCTTATATGAAGACCACTGTGGGCCAGACTTCTCCGGACAGTAGATGGGTATATCTGGGTCCCACTGGTTTCTGCCAGTTCTGAGCTGATGGCAATGATTGACATCTTCTGATTTCAAAGGGTAATAAGCTTGATGTGTCTTTCATCTGCTGCACTAAGTTTATTTGGCCGACCACTGCGTCTACGATCCTCAACGTTGCCCGTTTCTTTGTGCTTCTTCAAAAGAGCTTAAACAGCACATCTTGAAACCCCGGTCTGCTTTGAAATCTTTGTCTGAGAGAGACCTTGTTGATGCAGTATAACTACCTTGTGTCTTATTGCTGTGCTCAATTTTGCCATGACATGAAACTGTCTTACACAACCTCATCTTGGTAGCAGAGTTTGGCTGTTCCTCACCCAGTTCTAAGCCTCCGACACACTTGTTTCTGTTTCAAGTCATTACTGGGTTTCAACCTACGTATGACACTGATGATCATTAGCACCTGTTATAATTGGTTAATCATACACCTGACTATAATCCTACAAAATCCCTAACTTTGTGCAAGTGAATCTATAAGATTTGATGCTGGTTTGAAGACAAAAGGTAGTAACACCAAATATTTATTTGATTTAGATTTTTCTTTTGTTCGCTCACTTTGCATTTTTTAAATTCACAAAAATAAACAATCATTATTTATACTTCTGAAAGCATTCTTTGTTTACAACATTTTTTTTTACACCTGCCTAAAACGTTTGCACAGTACTGTGTACTGTGTGTGTGTGTGTGTGTGTGTGTAAGTAAAATATACACACACACACACACACACACACATATAATATACACAAATACAGACACTGCACAGGTTCACATTCCCAGGGACTACCTGATATGATGATATCGCAATACCCAGGTCCCGATTTGATTTGCATCACAATCTTATAAATATCCCAAAACACAGGATGCTATTCTGATGTGAAAAGTTTACACAGGAACTGCACCATTTTATTACCACAAATTCTAACATACATACATTAAATATTAATTTTAAAAATTCGGATTTGATTAATCAGTTTATTTCCACAGGCTTTGATTTACACTAACACACAGCGGTATGCAAGAACAATACAGAACAATGGGGTGTGTAAGTCTGAGAGCACTAGTGAAACTGATCCATTTTTAATAACACAGCTAAAGCTTCGATAGCACATCAGGGTGAAAATTAAAACTGTCAAAAATTTATATAAATTCATTTCAACATTCACTACGTCCTGGTATGGTATGGTATGGTATGGTATGGTATGGTATGGTATGTACGCCACACAGATGTCTGACACATCCAGATCAGCGACTATCAAATTCATACGAGTGTCGTCTGATCTTATGCTTCAATACAGGAGATCAGATACTACAGCAGTTAATATCATCAATATTACACAAGGATGTAGAAACATTAATAACGCCTTTTTTATTTTGTCATGTTGTGCTTGTACTAAATATTTTAACCAGTGTTTTAAGGTTTAGACATTAATTTTTAGAGTAAAATAAATCAATCAAATATGATTCTTTTGTGTGCTGATTTGTGTATCGCCACAGTGAGACCAAAATAAATTTGTAAATTATTTATTACATGTATAATAGATATGCGCTGAACTTGCTGATTTTCAATTGGGTAGATGTAACCATTTACACTAGACTGAACCGGTTCTATACAGAGTGCACAAGCTTCTGAGTGCTGCAATAGAAATGCATTTTTACAGTGTTACATTATCTAAACGTGTAGCTCTAAAAAGCTTCCGGTCCCAAACACACTCTTACACCAGTCTGACAACACCATTTACACTAATTTGTCTTAAAACAAGTGCATTAGAAGATGCACTTGAAACTTCGATGGCGTTTGAGGAGGTAATATGTCTCTGTATAATCCTAACATTTAGGAATTTGGCAGACACTATCAACCAGAGTAACTTACAAAAGTGCTTTGAAGTTTGCATCATTGGATAGATCCTTTCACTGGTTACTAGTTTGACCAGTCAAGCAGTGATGGAGGATCGGAGGGAAGGAAACATGGTGCATTGCGGGGTGTGATTAGCTGAGAGCTAAAAGGTAAGTGGGTGCTGGAGCCGTTTTTAGCTTTGTAGGCAAGCATTAGTGCAACACAAAGCCAGTGCACGGAGCAGAGACGTGTGGGAGAACTTAGAAAGGTTGAAAACAAGCCGTGTAGCCACATTCTGAATAGCCTTTGTGGAGAGAAATGGTAATTTTTTTTCTGCTGCTATAAAAAAAGAAAAATCGACAAGAGTGATTTGGGTTAGCAATGAGGTGCAGGGAAATGACATTTCATTGTCCAAGGTTACCCCAAGGTTGCGAGCAGTGACTGAAGTAGAGATTCTACAGGTGGCACTCTAAACTCTTCCCACATTGGCATCCTGTGTGATAGGGAATTATAGCAGATGATAGAGATTCTGTTACTGTAGTTTTTTGTTAAATTTAGTTTGAAGCTAAATGTTAAATTCTTGTATTTGAAGTTCGTTTGCATTGTTTAAATGCTGCACTTGATTTTCTGCAATTAATGTTATAAGGAACATATTACATTTAATCGCTTATTTTCAATTCAACTGTGAAGCTGCTGAACAAAGATAAGGTATAAAACTGTGAAGTTATGACTCAACTAAAATGATAAAATCAAGGAGAAATTAATATAGAATCGAGTTGTATATAAAGTCATGATAGTTAGGAAATCGCAACATTAATCAGTCGGTATCGTATCGGTATCATATCTCATCCTGAGTTATATGATTATAGGGTTATTGTGAGATTTCAGAGTAACTTTAAATCAGATGTTAAAAATATAAAAAATTAACAGTAAGGTTTTTGTGGTTTATTTGCACTTTTTTATTTGCACAAAACATAACTTTAGTACTCCCAGACCTTCAGACTCAACTCTGTACATGGTTATTATTAATGACAAATAATTAGAAAAGTTATTAATGTGATGTGGTATAGCTGGTGCGACTCTCAGGCACGCCTCCTCCCCTCAAGTGTAAAATTTTAATCAAGTGATATAAAATGTTAAAAAGGTGTAATATAAACGTTGTAACTGAACCACTCACGTAGATCCTCCACAGGCTCTGCGGCTGGAGGAAGGAGCTCCAGAAGGCCTGCACGCCCCCGGGAGCCGCGGGTTTGAGTAGCGGCTCGCGCGGGCTCAGCTCCTGCTCTCTCAACCAGCGCCGCCGCAGTGCCGCTAACTGCTGCACCCGGAGCTTCTCCTCCGCCGTGTAGCCCGACATCACTATCACACACTCTATCTAAATTATAATCAACAGCAATAATATTATAATAACCTTAATAACAGCTAACCAGCTTACAACAATGACAACTGAGAGAGACAGAGAGAGGACAACAGTCCCACAATGCACCGCGGGACAAACCGGAAGTACTACCACACACACACACACACACAGCCTTTTCCTAATTTTGTCAAATTAAAGTAAATTTTTGTTTTCATTCAACGTTTCAGGAGTTTTTATTTTTCTTTCAAATACTTTCCTTTTTTTCTTTGACAAAATGAAGGAGGAAATAAAAAATGTATAATAATCTAATCTTTATAATTGCGTTTTTAATGTATAAATGTAATTATAGTAGTAATAATAATAACAACAATACAATATGCTCTTCTTTTCTTTTGGTCTTAAAAATTATATTGGAGCACATTTTAAATCACAGTAAAATATCTGAAGAAAAAAAATCCAGGACAATCAGTTCATTCACACGTTGACTTTGACTTGACCTATATAGACTACTATAGAGTTACATTTGATATGTGTGCTACAGTTTAATGTACAACTTGAACTCCTTAATGTATAATTACAAAATTATTTAAGCAGGATTTAATTCTGACACACCATTACAATACCTCCAGAAAAATTCCTCACCTTTCATCCACGGAGAAATAGATCTTCCTCTTCTTATTTCGTCTGCTTCAGTTTGTAAATGAACCAAGTGTTAATATAAAGCATAACAAACCTTAACCTTAATAACTGTCTTCCTTGATTGTTATCAGATTCAGAATTAAAATGTCATTACACCACCTGTAACAATGTAACCAATTGTAATCATTAAAAGAATTATACTGTAGGTACAAATAAAATTTAATTGAAGATTTATTAGCACCTCCTGTTGGACTAAATTGTAGTTTAATATTGTATTCCGTGATTCGTCTCACAAAAATAAATAAATAAATAAATAACTGCAAATGAAATTAATTAATTTCTATGTAGATAAAGTGACTTAACACACACACACACACACACACAAAAAAAAAAAAATCCTCATTTAGTATTCAGCAGAACTTATTTGTAACTTATCTTAGCTGTATCTGGTGTGATATCTGCACTGGGAAGCACATGTCTAAAACAGATGGGTCTCTGCTCTGTGTCTCTGCAGGAGAATCCACAATCAAGTACATAAGCATTTGACATGATGCAGTGGGTTTAAAATAAATGTAAACGTTCAGTTTTAACTCAAGGGCTTTAACAAATATATAGCATTAAGAGTTTAGGAATTGCAGACATTTATTATAAAGTCCCACCAATTTCATAGGCTGACTGCTAAGCAGTTTCATGGTCGGTTATTTTATGACAAATTAAGAAGATAAAAAGTCACAGAAATGGTAATGTATATTCTATGCCCTACATGTAAAAAACAAAAATGTAATTTCAGATTTCATAAATTCTGTATTCTCATCTACCTCTGACTCTATAACATGACACATATATATGTTATAAGAAATTATCTTTTTTATTATTATTATTATTCTTATCTTAAGACTTTTTTATTCCAACTCATCTGAATTTTATTTTTACTAAAATGTGTGTGTGCACATTATATATTCCTGAAACCCTAAATGGTAAAAAATTTCACACTACAGAGCCAAGGTCAGGACAATTTGTTTCCTGCAAGAGCAAATCCCTAATATTTTGTCATGGTGCTGATGATTCACTCTGTGGTAAATAAACACAGAAACATTTTGTGTGATGTGTTCATCTTTACCTTGTGTATTATTGTGTATTGTTGTTGTTGTTGTTGTTGCTATTATTATTATTATTAGTGATCAACTTTTGTATTATTTATTATTGCAATATATTGTTTTTATATTTGCACTATAATTTATGAATGTAACATAGTTTTACTGGAAAATATTTTTTGTTTGTTTGTTTGTTTTTAAGTTGGAGAGTTTCAAATTGTGTGGTGGAGGGGCTTTAAATAATTTGCTCATTGAGTTGTTGTTCTTGTTGTTTGGTCCAGACTTGCGCATTAACAAAGCACTTCACAATTCGTGAAGGATGTCACACAGATTATTTGCTGGTTGTTTTTGACCACACCCCTTTATACAATGTCATATGCATTAGGTATGAACGCATGAATTAAATAATCAAAGTTACTTGTTAAGTGGCTTTCATGAAATTGATCAGTAACCTACATTTTGATTGTCACACATCATTTCAGTGATTAAATTGATCAGTAACATATATTTTGATTGTCACATCATTTCATTCAAGTCCTACATCATGTGCACGTGCATTTTATGTTGCCCCATTAGTATAAAACTTAGATAGTTCTCTATTAACTTAAAATGTCAAGTCTTGTCTCAGGTAGCCAGCTAATTAGGATTCTTAGTTAGCTATTAGTTTTTGTTAATTTATGTTGTTAATTCATGTTGTATGTAGAACCTTGGTCCTGGAGGAATGTTGTTTTGTTTCACTGTGTACTAAACTGTGTTTGGTTGAAAAATCAATAAAAGCCTGCTTGAACTCGGACACTCCTGCCACCAGACTAGCATTACACCTGAATACCACAAGATGGCAACATTCTCTACATTTCACTTAAGCATTATGAATTAAATATTTACATTTAGCAGCGCCCTTATCAAGAGCAACTTACATTTTTATCTCATTATACATCTGAGCAGTTGAGGGTTAAGGACCTTGTTCAAGGGCCCAACAGTGACAACACAGTTGTCGTGAGGTTTAAACCTGGGACCTTTTGAACTGTAGGCCAAAGCTTTAACCACTGAGCTACCCCTGACTCGCAAATAAATATGATCCTAAAATAACACATTTTAGACAGATAAGGTAGATGATTTAAATGAGGGGTTAAAACCCCATCTACAGCGAACTTTTGCGGATACTGATTGTCACATTGGCATTTTGTTGTGATGGCCTATTGCTTCTTGTTCTTGTACTCAGTTCTAAAAATTGTGCATTATATAAGCTATAAATGATACTGACAACTGTTTATGACAATAGCAAACATTTAAACTTTCATTAAATGCACATATGATATGCCAGAATAATGTGCAAAGTTTCATGGTATGCAAAATGTGCAAATGTGCATTAATATGTAGTGTGTAATGTGATGTGTGGTGAGATGTTTGTGTGAAAACCAGATCAGAGTAATAAGTTCTATGTGGTGTTATAATTGAGAGTCTTTGACACAGAGTTGGGCTGATTCCCTATTGCTTTTCCCTCTTAGACAGAACTTTCTATTTAAGCATTTGTTTATATTTTGGCACGAGGAAGATGGCGGTGTGGTCGGATTTCCCAAATGGGGGCGAGATTGTGCCTTGAAGCCATCTTTGTTTGTAATGTAACAATGGTCTAGTGTCCTTTCACACCTGGCAGGGGCAAGTAATGTGCTGATAAAAGTTGTGTCTGATGCTGTGTGAGTGCTTCACGCAGCTTGCATGAGGCAATGGTCCATGTCCGCTTATGAAGGAATATAAATAAATATAATATATAATATATAATATATTATATATAAATAATGGAATATAAATTAGTTTAATGGAACTTACATAAAGTTCCATTAATGGAATATAAATAAACAAATTTTGACTGATGTAAACTCTCGTGGAAGGTAAAAAAGGACAACATTGGATGGTCAGTAGCTGTTGTTCACCATTAAGCACATGCCACCTTCCCTTGACTCCCCTGTGTCCTACAGTATGGTCTGTCCATGGGTTAACCCAAGAAGAACTTGGCTGGCTGGATGTTGTGGTCCAGTACTGCTGAGTTCAGCCATGTCTCGGTGAAGCAGAGGTTATTGCAGTCCCGAATGGTTTTCTGGAATTTTACCCTGGCTGCCTCGGGTCTTTTGTTCTCTCTCAGGATCTCAAATTAAAATGTAAGTAATTTTTGTTTGTCACATAACCAACCATTCATAGATTTATATGCAGTGAAATGCTACATGACTCTTTGTGACCTTGATAAGGAAAAAGAAAGTAAGATGGCAAAATGCCAATTGGAAAAATATAAAATCAAATCTAAATAAATCTACAATTTGATACAATGAAATTAAATAAAATCAAGTGTAAAGGAGAAATATGTAAAGTGGATAAAAATGTAAGAATGCAAAAAGAGTAAGAACTGTATAAATAAACTGTTTTAAGTACAGTGGAACCTCGGATTGCGAGTAACGTGGTTTACGAGTATTCCGCAAACCGAGCAAAGATTTTAAATAATTTTTTATTTGGAAACCGAGCAAGTATTAGTTTACGAGCGCCGAGTATCATGCTTCACACATGCGACTCTTATTTTGACACCGAGCGTCACTCTCTCACCTATGCTCGTAATTTAAGGTTCCACTGTATGTGGAATGTGCAATGTGCAGGTACCCATAGTACGGTGTGGTTATCAAGTGTAAAATGGAATGATAAGCAGCAATAATATTGTCCATCTTTAAAGTGCAATAGTGCAATAGTAGTCCTTTTGTATGTAAACATAAACTAGAATGTGCAACATATATGCTTTGTGTACATCAGTCCTCGTGCAAATGTGCAAACGTTTAGTGTGGTTGGTTTTGGTGTGTTAAGGAAACTTACCAAGTCCAATCAGTTAAGTCCTATGTACTGTACATTTCTGGTTGAGAGTCTGTATAGCCTACGCGAAGAGATGTAGTTGTGAGTTGTGTTGGCCTTCAGAGAGCGCAAGCTCTTTCCTGATGGCATTAGAGAAAACAGTCCATTGCTTGGGTGGCTGAGGACCTTCACAATCTTCCTGTCCTCGGTCCAGCACCGCTTGTTGTAATTATGTGCAGGTCAGGGAACTTGGTATGGATGATGCGCTCAGCTGCTCGACCACCCTCTGAAGAGCCTGTCTGTCCTGCATGGTGCAGTTCCCAAACCAGGTTGCGATGATTCCCGTTAGGATGTCCTCTATGGTGCGGGAGTAAAAGTTCCTAAGCACCTTAAAGGGCAGTCTAAAGTCTCTCAGACGCTGCCGGGTCTTTTTCACCATGGTGTTGTTGTGACAGGACCATGACAGGTCCTGCGTGAACACAGAGGTATCGGAAGCTGTCCACAACTCTCCACTGGGCTCTCATTGGTCACGGAGGTCTGGTAGTTCCTCTCCTGCTTTGTACTGAAGTCCACTATCAGCTCCTTTGTCTTGCTGATGTTCAGGACCAGGTTGTTCCTCTGGCACCAGTTTTCCAAATTCCTAATCTCCTCCAGGTAGGTCATCTCATTGCTGTCAGAGATCAGGCTCACCATGATGGTGTCATCAGCAGAGGTGGGTAGTAACGAGTTTACTCCGTTACGTTTACTTGAGAAACTTTTTGAAAAAAAAATCTACTTTTGAGTAGTTTTACTGCACCATACTTTTTACTTGAGTAGATTTGCGAAGAAGAAACACTACTCTTATAGTTACTTTTCTAACCATTTATTCTGCTCCGCATGCAGCCGGTGGATCTAGCACCTGACTGTTTCACCAATCAGACGCAGCAACAATGATGCCATGACTCTGTCTGACCAATCAGGTCTTCAGCCAGTGTTCTATAAATTCATCCTACCTATGAATCCACCCTACATATGCTCATGCGCATGCGCAAACAAAAGTTTCCGCAGCTTTCTCTATTTTTGTGTAACGCCCATAAATCCATGCTGCTACTAGTGGGATCTTGCGGTTAGTGTACAATCTTGAGGGGAGAATGCTTTTTTTTTTTTATTGTTCATTGTTTTAATGTTACTTTAACAGTCTGTGAATACATAAGTATATTTCAGTACAGAATTAATCACAAACACATGTGTTGCACATTTTTATGCATCCCAAAAAAATATGATGCCACCCAGGCATTCTCTATCTACCAAAATAGGCACACACTGTGTGGATATACACACACACATACACTAATATATAATTATTATCATTTCTAAAACATTGCGAATGAAACAGTTACTCAGTACTTGAGTAGTCTTTACACCAAATACTTTTTTATTTCTACTTGAGTAATATTTTGAATTATAGCTACTCTTACTTGAGTAATTTTTTTGGCTACTCTACCCACCTCTGTGGGTAACCTCCAGTCTTAAAATAACAGTAAAATAAAAATTCTGAGTGACAGCAGGTGGCACTCTAACACAATAAATAATAATACACTGACACACACATTTATAAAATCAGGTTTATTTGAGTATATTACACTGTTCAGTATACAAGCACCTGTGTGTGTGTGTGTGTGTGTGTGTGTGTGTGTGTGTGTGTGTGTGTGTGTGTGTGATAAACACAAAAATAAATTTGAATGTATATTTTACATCCTGTATAAAAAGGTCTCTGGCACAGAACCTTCTTGTTGCGATGAGAGGCTGAAGGAAGATATACATTAGAATGAAACTAAAGGTTAATAAGGAAAGCAAAACTGCAGTGAGATGAGGTTGGAAGTCTTTTATGGGCCTTATTGAGACTATAGGAATGTTTTAGGACTGTCTCAATCTCTATTCATCTGTGTTTCTGTCTCACTCTCTGTCTATCAGTCTCCCACTTATTATCTTGGCCACTATTGGCTGCATTTTGTAGCTGCCCCTGTCCCATTATCATACAAAATACCCTCTCCTGATTACATCAATGGGTCCTACTTTGGTCATGAAAATGCAAATAAATACAACGATCATCATTGGCCTCTATTAGGGTCAATGGTTGGACATCAATGAAGCACCACCTACACAACTACAGGTTCTATGAGAGGTGTGTGTGTGTGTGCTCCCCCTAGGCAGAAGTTAACACCACCACTACTACTACTACTACTACTACTACCAGAAAGTGCACTAGGAGAAGGTGAGAGAAGGGACGAAGAATCTGAGCTGCCATAATCAATCTTCTCCCAGTGTCTTTCTCTGCAGAGTAAAGGTCTCAACCACAGTAGTGAGTATGAAAGGGTCGAGGACAAGGAGGCTCCCTAAAGAGTCCTTGTGTTGGTTTGGGACATGCCCCAGCTGCATATCCTTGCTTAGTTCCTTCTGAGGAAGTGGCCTGTGATCAATTGTGTACAGGAAGGAGACCTGAGTAGGGCTCAAGAAGAGATCAATAGAGAGAGAAATAAGACCTGAACACCAAAGTGAGTGATTAAATTTTAGCCTACATGATGGATTGAAACATGCCCCAGACATGCCCTGTTTGTTTGAGGGGTGATAGTGAGTGTGTTGTCAAGGAAGTGGACCTGAGGAGAGAGCATAATGGGGTCAGGGGTATGTCAAAGTCAACAGGAAGTGGGATGTGGGTTTCCCCTAAAGGCTACAGCTTGGATTATTACACACGCAGGCCACATCCTTCATGTGTCACTGGGGATGAAGCCCTGAGTAGATAGTACAGAGTAGGGAGAGGACTGGGACATGACCAAGGCACAGATAGATGATGGTCAGCCTCTTGTGTATAATTACATTTACGTATTTATATTTATATTCATATTTTTGTTTATTAATTTTTTTGGTCTTTTGCATTTTAGGAAAATAGAATAGAAAAACTCTGACAGAAATATAGAGCTAAAGTCACGATCAGTGACCTACACATTTTTATACACTTCAATTAATATACATTGTTGTTTATATATATATTTTAATTCGCCCAGCAAGTGGAGGGACGTGGCCATTACAATGGCGTCATAGTGACCATACCGCTACAGCTAGCTGGCTAAAATAACGAAAAAACTAGGTGAACTAGTCACATCTAGATAAATAGCTAGCTAGAATTGTAGCTTAGATCACTATATAAACTGTAAGAACGACATCAAAGAGTAGGCCACGCCCACTACACCAGTATAAACGGGGTTCTGGGATTTATCCTTTTTTTTAACAAAGGTTTTGGGACAATGCATGCTAACGATAAAGACAGAGAAATGTGTGTGTCCATGATGAATACTGCAAATTAACACACAGCATCCGGCTCTGATGCATCAATGTTTGAGGAATGCGTGAGGAGTGCGTGTGTATACAAGCTGCATCAAGTGTGTGAGTGTGTTAGTGAATTATACACACACACACACAGCGTCATTATTGCTACATCACATTGCTACTGAGAAAAAAAAGGCTGGATCCTGATTGGCCCGGGAGCCAAGACACTTATTGTGTATATGTTTTTTGTCAGTGGGGCGGAACTAATGTTAAATTTGATCACCCAATCACAATGTCAATAATATGCTATCACAGGAATAGGGATTGTTAGCTAGCGACATTAGTTACTTGTGCTGAGTCGTTGGCAACCTCGTTTTTAACTATATTACATGCTATAAATTTATGCCAACTATTAAGCAAAAAAAATTTGACAATGTCACATGATCAAGCTTGCCATTGGCTTAAGCCAACTATCTTAAGCCCCACCTCTTGCTGACTAATGTTTTGTTGAATATTTTTTGCTAGCTGCCCCACTACTAATCCACACAGCGACTAGTAATTATTATTACTGCTTTAATAACGATAACAATAATAATAATTATTATTGTTCAAGCAATTTTTAAAACTTTTTTGTTTGTTTAGTGTGAGAAATGCGTGAGTCGTAGTGTGCTAAATGCTACTTCGTTTATCTCACAAAGGTGTGGTCATGGATCCAGCCCATTTTATGATGGCAGCGTCTCAAATACACACTGGATCACTAGGTCACTCGATCACTTGGTCTAGGTCTTGGTCTGGAGATGGGTCAGAGCCAGATGATCAGACCACAAACTGTTCTTCACAGATGTATATAGAAAACAGGAAGTACAGAAAAAAAACAGGAAGTGCTGAAATGTCCACTTCCTGTCTAAGAATGCAGGAAAGATGGACAAAGGTGCGTTGATTAAAAGCTGCATGGGCTGTAGTGATCCTCAGGGTCGCTGACTCCGTCGCTATCTCCATCGCCAGGGGTGAACTCCATTCCTTCAATGTCCACCTCTATACACACACACACACACACACACACACACACACACACACACACACAGCTCCTTAACTGTCCCAATTGTATATATATTTCTATTGAAGTGGACAGTGATGTATGTATGCAAGAGTACCCTCTTGTGGTCAGTAAAACCACTGTACACAGTATGTTTAGATACATTCATTCCTTACTTTTGTAGGACAAGACAATTTTGGCCCAAAGAAGTTGTGTAAAAGTTGCAAGCCGTGTGTGTATGTGTGTGTGTGTATACCCTGCTCTGAGTCAGTAGAGATAGTGGAGCCCATGCTGTCAGTGCGAATGCGCTGCAATGAGAGTTGCTCAAGGCGACGTTTTAGGTAGCGATGCTCCCTCTGCAGCTGCTCCTTTACATTCACTGCTTTCTTGTCCTGTTCCTCCAACTTCTACACAAACACACACGGTGGTCATGAAGACTGTAGGGAGTAGCACATTTACATAAAAATTATATACATGTTAATTGTGCTGTGTAGTGTATTTTACATCAGCCATATGCTGCATATTCTCTCATTCTCATTGTTTACCAGGCCGTAGGAAACTGCTGGTGCAGGTACTTAAACCTTGAGTGATCTCTTAACTTTATATTTTACAGTGGTTATTCCTTAATTCAATCTTCTTTACTTTATGTCAAATTTAGAAATACATCCCATGATGTCTTCTCCACAAGCGCCTTAAGTTGTCAACATTTCTAACATCTCCTCACCCCAACTTCTTAAAACACACACCAGTGCGCGCACACACACACACACACACACACACACACACACACACAATCTCTGTTCTTCTTACTGTCTAGAAACAAATCACTGCAACTGAAACTTTGTCTATTGTAACAATTTGTTTTACTGCGGTAGAGCTTGAGGAGGTGACCTAGGTCGACTGTAGGATGCAGGCTGCTTGTCGGTATCTTGTATTATAAAAAAAATACATAAGGGTGAAGCTTTTCTACTTATTTTTTAATATATTTTGGATTCTGTAAAGCTACTTTGAGACAATGACCATTATCAATAGCGCTATACAATTAAACCATATTTTTAAGCATGATTCGTTCTGCAAACGTGCTTGTAATCCAAAACACTCCTATATGAAAAGTTAATATTCCCATAAGCAGTAATGGAAACTTAGATGATTTGTTTCACAACCCAAAAATATGAATCTAAAAATTATTAATACAAAATATAAAGTTAAATGAAAACAAATTAACCTGCACTTTTGAAAAGAATCGTGGCTGGTATGACGGAGACAAGAGACAGGAGAGGAGGAGAAGGGGACTTATTGTGTAGAATGATTTTCACAATCACTAACAGAATAATTTCTCTCTGTTGGCTTACTGGAATCTTTTTCTTCTTCTTTTAACAAGGAACCTATCAAATGACACTTGCTTTTGCCTCCTTTTGAGGATTTCGTGGAAATGTGACAGTGCATTGTCATTAAACAGATTTATCACTCGCACTGCTCTTTTTATTCAAGGGGGCCATAGTTACAGTACATTTACTAAAAAACAGTCACTACACTTGGACACACACAAATAAAATGCTATACACGCGCACACACACGTGGTTACAATGCTACACTAAACAGTATATAGTCACACAGATGTTGAATATATGAGTGAGGCACACGCGCAGAGAGCAAGCAAGGATATGTTGTGTTCACGTGATGCGCGGCAGACAGAGATACACACTACTCATATTTGCTCGTCTTGCAAAACACTCACGGACTAAGTTACTCGCAATCCAAGGTTTTATTGTATGAATACATTTTAATTGAATTGAATGAGAACAGGGTACTGAGGTGATGAGAAGACCCCAAATGGCTCAGGCAGCTGCAGCAAAACAGAAAGATATTACATTTATGTTACAACTAGTGCTGTCAATCAATAAAAAAAAATAATTTATCTTCTTTTTAACGGATTAGCACCTGGCGCAGCAAAATATCTTTCTTCTGATTTTAATACATATAGAGTGATTAAATGTGCTGTTACACTGAGAAAGTTATGGATACTTACCGATGTTCAGTGGTCTGTAATTATTCTTATAAAAATAGTACAGTGGAACCTCGGATTGCGAGTAACGTGGTTTACGAGTGTTCCGCAAACCGAGCAAAGATTTGTAATAATTTTTTATTCGGAAACCGAGCAAGTATTAGTTTACGAGCGCCGAGTATCATGCTTCACACATGCGACTCTTACTTTGACACCGAGGGTCACTCTCTCACCTCCCCCCCCTCCCTCCTTCCCCCCACGGCTTCGCAAACACACAAACACTGCTCGTGCAAACGAAATTTGACACTGAAACACACACGCTCTCTGCCCTTTTCACCCCTCCCAGCTTCACAAACACACAGAAACTCTGCTCTGTCGCGATTCTTTTCAAAGGTAAGGTTCATTTGTTTTTTTGTTTTTTTACTTTACTTTACAGCAGTGATTCCCTTAGTATGCGCTCACGCCAGTTCAGAGAGATTTTTTTTCCTGTTAAAACTGTGTTTCCGTGTTTGTGTGTGTCCGTTTGTTGTGAAACTTAAGTGATTCCTTTAGTAAGCGCTCGTGCCAGACTCGCTTATTTCCATTAAAATGGTGTTTCCGCTGTGTTTATGCACTTGTTGTGAAACTTAAAAAGTGAGTCTGTTAATATACACTCATGTTAGTCTCAGAAAGATTTCTTTTTTTCCTGTTAAAACGGTGTTTCCATTGTGTGTTTGTTTTGAATCTTAAAAAGCGAGGTAGGGAGAGGGAGGAGGAGTGTTACTGTGTAAAACAAGGCGAGGGAAGGGGCTAATTCCACACACACACACACACACACACACACACACACACACACACACACACACACACACACACACACACGGAAACCACACGCACCAACGGAAAAAATTATCTGTCAGGATTTATTTGTACTTTTTTTAAAGGTAAAGTGCAGATTAATTTGTTTTATTTTCATTTTATAGATTGTATTAATTATTTTTATGTATTTATTTTTGGGGGCTGTGGAACGAATAATTTGAGTTTTCATTATGTTTTATGGGAAATTATGATTTGGTTTAAGAGTGTATTGGAATACGAGCCCACTTCCGGAACAAATTATGCTCGTAATCCAAGGTTCCACTGTACTTGTAAAAATAGTTCCCATTTTCTTAATTTTCCTTCCCATATTCTACAGTTCTCTTTAATTGTGTTCTCGTCTTGGTCATAAAAACAACATGATTTAACTCCGAACCCTTTATAGCATTCAGATTTACCCATGGGAAACAAAAAAGTCAGAGTATCAGAGTAGTAGTATTTCCTGACTGTCCATCAGCTATCAGACAGATAAGACCGTCTATCAACCTGTCAGTCAGCCATCAGACAGTTGATTAGCCATCAGTCCGTCCATCAGACATCAGACAAGTAAAAATCGTAAGTAATAGAGACCTGTTGTCCGTTAGCGCCTTAGTAAATATTAAGATTATAACAGTGGACTGTAGGGGTCTGTTGGAATTCCGGAGGGAAGTGTGTGTGCGTGCGTGTGTGTGTGTGTACCTTGATGTGCATCCTGGCCCGTTTGAGCAGACTCAGTGTTGTGTGTCGCGTACTCTCGGGTCCTAAAGGCACAAGCTGCTTTAGCTGCTCCAGATAGAGACGCAATTTAGCACGTCTGAGCACACACACACACACACACACACACACACACACACACAAACAGAGAGTCAGCACATTACAGTCTGTATATAGAAACACAGGCAGTGATAATAGATAATCAGAATCTGTGGATGCTGGATTCTGTGTGTGTGTGTGTGTGTGTGTGTGTGTGTGTGTGTGTGTGTGTGTGTGTGTGTGTGTGTGTGAGCGCACGTGTGCTGTTCTCTACCTGAAGCCACTTGAAGTACCCAGCACCAAGCCAGAGGAAACAGGAAAGAAATATTTGGGGCAGTTCGGAATAAAGGAACACAGATGCCACAAAAACAGGCAAACCCTGAACACACTTTCATTCCAGTAGTGTTTATGTAGCTTATAACCATACATACCTATAACGGGCAAACTCTCGCACACAAAGTGTTTTATATAGACAGAACTGACCCTCACACACCTGCCAACATACAGACACTGAACTGTCAGACTGTAAGGTGGAGCTGCTTTTAAAACTTACTGTATGTTTGTACAAACCATCTGCTTAGCTTTGCCCACTCAGACCCACAAAGTCACCACTCAGGATTGCTCACTTAGCACTGCAGTCACCACTCGGCCCTGTCCACTCTGCACTTACTCACCACTCAGCATCACTAACCCTGTGTATATATATATATATATATATATATATATATATATATATCTATATATATATATTTATATATATACACACATGTATAAAGAAGTAATGTGCTGGGAATTCCCTGCTGCTGACTTGACACACACACACACACCGATTCACATGTAAAATATGCAATGCTTAGCGAGAGAGAGTTTTCACCAAAACTGCTGATGTCTGTAAGAATGTTAAACACATGATGTAGAGATTAATCACAGCTGTGTAATCAACAGTGTGTTTGTGTGTGTGGGTGCTGGCAGTAATGGTCTCCTCACAAGTGTGCACCCTGAGGAACCTGTCCAGGTATAGGTATCCATTAGATATTAGCCATGTTGGCAATGTGAAGTTTTTAGCATTGTGGTTTCACTTTTTCTAGTGCTGTTAACTGATTACAAATTAAAATCTAGTTAAGTCACAGTTTAGTTAATCACAATCTTAAATTACTCAGGTTTAATTGTATTATAAACATGTTGGAATAAAGAAATGCATGAAAACTGTCGAAAGGAAACCGATCATGCAGTTTTATAATATCTGAAACCTTAATACTTAGAATGGACATGAATGGAACCCGCACTGCATGCAGTGGCTGGGTAGAAAAACCTACCAATGGCAGGGCTCGAACCTGGATTCTCAGATCCAAAAAACAACATAGAGCCTTAACCACCACCTACATTTAAGGTATTCTTGTAAAAATAGTTCCCCTTAATGGTAGCTCAAACACACAATGAATACAGGATAAAGCAGTATGGACGACACTCAGTGAGTGAGTCAGCTTTTTATAATGAAATTTGCCATTCAGCACACCTGGTTATCCTTCCTCAGTCATCTTATTATCTGTGCCAAACGTGCCATTATCACACACAGCTGAGTAACAGCTCTGCAATTATGGGAAGCCATTAGGGTCAAACTCATGATATATTTTTAAAAAAAATATTAATGTGTTAAAATTCTAAATTAATAACGTAACATGCTGATAGCCCTACTTTTTATATTGTTTGAAAGCAAACAGGAAGCCATAGACTTATCCTGAAAACCACTGGATTATTTTTACTCGCTCTGAAGATGTTGGTAAAAAAAAGGGCTTTCCTATCCTGACATCAACAGGAAGTGACTTCACGCTGCCTGAAAAAGTGTCTTTCAGTGAAGTGTTTTTTCAGGAATTAGTAGTCTCAATACTGGCAATATAACATTTACACACACACACACACACACACACACACACACACACACACACACACACACACAGGTGTAGCATACTGTTTATTGCATTATGCACGGTTTATTTTAATTAATGCAAATTAGCAAATTTTATGCAAATTAGCTTACCTGGCATACTGTATTTGGCCAATCAGATGAGAGGAGAGCATGTGTGTGTTTTGTGTGAGTCAGACCTAGCAAGTGTTTAGTTTACATCATAAGTTCACATGATAAAGCTTCTCATTCTTTTCTTTGCATCAGCACGGACAGGGTGTTTGCATTCTGATTGGTTGCAATTAGAGGATCGCCTCAATTCGGGGACTGCGTTCACTCGAAGGACACAATTTGTGTGGTCTTTAACCAATGGCAGTTTGTGTGGTCTAAAACCATATTTTACAAAAATTCAGGGATTGGATTTCATGTAAATTCCCACGGTTTTATAATATTATAATACTATATAACATTATATAATATACAGTGGAACCTCGGGTTGCAAGTAATGCGGTTTACAAGTGTTCCGCAAGAAGAGCAAAGATTTTTAATAAATTTTGACTTGAAAAACGAGCAAGTCTTGGTTTAGTATCATGTATCACGCTCTTGTTTTGACACAGAGCGTAACGTGATCACAAATGCGGCAATGATTTTTCTCTCTCTTGCACTGCGGAACTGTGGATCTCCCCTGCTGGGTCTTAGTGCTCGTCTCTTACTGGTGAAATCAACATCTCCCTCTCTGTTTCAGCGTGTCTCCTATGTCCGTGCGCGTGCGTAATTTGACACTGACACACCGGCACACACACTCTCTCGCCTTCACCCTCACCCTCCCCGGCTTCACACACACATACAGACACAGCTTTACACAGAAAACTCTGCTCTGTCGCCATTCCTTTCAAAGGTAAAGTGCTGGTTCATTTAAAATAAATAAATAAATATATTTTACAGCAATGATTCCGCGCTCGCATGAGCGCATATCAGCAATGATATACGCTCATGCGAGTGTCAGAGAGATTTCTTTTATCCCCCCGTTATAAAAAGAAATTTCCGTTTGTGTTTCCGTTGTGTGTGTGTGTTTGTTGTGAAACTTAAAAAGCGAGGTGGGGGGAGGGAGGAGGAGTTTTACTGTGTAAGATGAGGCGAGGGAAGGGGCTAATTCCACACACACACACACACAAATACACAGCACCTGCGTGCACAAACGGAAACACTTATCTGTCTGGATTTATTTTTACTTTTTTTAAAGGTAAAGTACAGGTTAATTTGATTTATTTGTACTTTATATATTGTATTAATTATTTTTCTGTATTAATTTTTTTGAGCTGTGGAACGAATAATTTCTTATTTCTTATGGAAAAATTCAATTTGGTTTACGAGTGTTTTGGAATATGAGTCCTCTTCCGGGACGAATTATGCTTGTAATCAATTCCACTGTATATAGAAGGACCCTTGTCCCAAAATGGAACAGCTTTGGTATGACACTATGACATAACCAGCCTTCAAATGCATTTCTCCAAAGATGCAGCCTCTGAATTAAGGCACATTAAACAGACACTACTCACTATGAAAGATGTGTGATTTAATCAGTTAAGCAAGGTGATCAGTGTTTTTTTAGTTTGTTGATTCAACTGCTCACTATATAAGACCTACTGCCACAAAGCACACTAAATAGTGCACTACACTGAGACCCTACTCACTGTATAATGCACTAATTTTGAGGACCGTCAAAAAATTTTAGTATATGCACTGCAGCAAGGACCAGTGATGGACATTAGAGCAGACAAGGGTTAGGGATTAGGGAGCTAGGGGTTGAGGTTTATGATTACCCATCAAACACCCACAAAACTTTCAGGGCGTATTAAAGTGAAATATTGACATTAAAAATTCATGGCTATAATAAAATCACATGGAGATTCAGTGTAGAACTGATTAAATAAAACAAAAGTAATAAATTGTAGGTTTAGCACTGATATGAGAATGAAACTGAGCAGAAAAAGTGATAATATATATATATAATTTATTTATGTTATAAAAAGTGTTTCGTACACACTACAGTGAATGCAGCCTTAGGTGCAACACTATGACATAACCGGCCTTGAAATGCAGTCTTCAAAAGATGCAAGCTATGAATTAAGGCATATTGTAGTGTATAAAAACACTTCTGAGATGCAGAAGAGGTTACACCTAAAGATCTTTACATTTACATCTACTGTACATATTGTCATACCACCCACTAGAGGGCACTAAACTGAATATTCACTTGAGCTTTTGTGTTATTTTGGGGGGGGAAACAATGTGGAGCTGTAATATTTGCACACTTTTTAGAAAATGTACTGGTGCAATTTCTCACGATGACAATGGTGTATAATATACAGAGAGAGAGAGAGAGAGAGAGAGAGAGAGAGAGAGAGTGAGAGCGCAAGCAGTGACTCACATCTATGTTTTTATTACGCATATATTTTTTCGTTAGTTCATAATGCAGATGGATTGATTTGTTTAGCACGAGATCACATCACCCTAGCTAATCGGCAAAGCACATGACCTCTGGCCCCACCCATTATTTTGCTCTAGGTAAATGAATAAAGCTAAGAGTACAGGTGAACAACAGAATAAAGGAAAGAGAGTGTAAATCTCTCACCTGTGTTTTTCCAGCTCATTGTGCGACGATCTGATAAATAAACACAAAGTTAAAATATCAGATTTAAGAAAAAGGTGAGAAAATAAGTGTTTGCAGGAGTGATGGATGATGATAAAGGGGGGATGAAGGAGGGGATGTACCTGCTGTTGCCACTGCTACTTGGTCTACGTGAGAGAAGCTGTGCCTTTTTCTTCCTGTTGAAGTCGGAGCTGTATGGTAACACTGAGGCATAACCATGTTCAGCCTCTGTATATACACACACACACACACACACACACACACACACACACACACACACACACACACATATATAGACTATCAATGTGGAAATCCCTTTACATAATTGAAAAGTTGAGTTATTTAACCCTGGAGGTGGTCCAAGATGTGGATGGAGCCACAGGATGATGTTCACCTAAATCAGTTACAAAATCACACAAAATAAAAACAGGAGTATTTTACTGCTGTTTTGGGGCTACTTCACTACAGAGTAAAGTCTCTGTGCCGTGTTTTTATGATTTTTCAGTGTATTCGGTTAAAACCCAGAAGTGGTGAAGGTCCTGACCGTCTAATACTGTAGAAGTGAACTCTTAGACTGAAAGACGAACAGCTTGTGCTCAGATCCAGAACTAAAGCAGGTCTATACCCCAGTTATTAAACCAGAGAAGGAGGGGAAAGCTCGCCCCCTAGTGGCTTTGATATAAAATTTTTCTTAATGCTCAGCAAAATAGATAGATAGATACTTTAGTGATCCAGAAGGAAATTTCCAAGTGTATAGTGCACTATACCAAATCATACACACCATATAGTGCACCACACCATACACCTTACTCACTATATAGTACACTACATCCTAGTTACTATTTAGTTCACGATACCTGAAACCCAAATCACTACATAGTGCACGACACCTGAGACCATGCTCACTGTACAGTGCACTACACCCTTATCAGTACACAATGCATTATAGTCTAAACCCTTTTAGCTATTAGAGCTGTGATTTAATCGGTTATTGAGAAAAGATGATCTATGTTTTTTGCTTGATTCGATTACTCACTACATAAGACCTACTGACACAAAGCTGATTATAGACTGCACTACACTGAGATGTTTACAGTCAAAAGCTTGTAGTGTATCCCACAATGCACTGCAGCAAGGCCCAGTGATGCACATTAGAGCCTACATGGGTTAGGGGTTAGGTTTGTGATTTACTCAGTAATCAATAAGGGAAGAAACACACCCACACATACTTTCATGGGTTGCTAAAGTGAAATGTTGATATTAAGCATTTATGACTATAACAGTACATGTATATATGCAGTGTAGAAATTAGTAAATAAAGTAAAGTAAATAAAGTGAAAGTTTAGCACTGATGTGAGGATGTGTGTGAGAAGAAAGAGCGATAATAATAACTTACCTCTGTCTCTTCTCTCCAGATACTCTGCAGCCTCGAGCAGGATTAAAAGAGAATTTAGCTCCATCCCGAGGCGACTGCGCCAAAAACTTAAAAAATATTTACAAACTACAAGAATCGAAACCGATTCTGAGTGGGGAAAAAAATAAACGGAAAAAATAAAAGAAAAACAAAAAAGTTGGTAACGCCCCGTTATGGCCAAGTAGCTCAGTGTAGTGTAGCAAGTCGCCCAATTCACATCAACGGCACCTAGTGAACCTTCAGCGTGGTTGACAGCTCAGCTGGCCAATCACAGCACACCATGAGGCGAAGGGCAGGAATAAGCAACGCGTCGCGCCCAATCCGGTGCAGTTCGCGTGAGAGAATTTGGATACCGCACGAGCTCGCGTCTCATTGGCCAGGCAGTGATAGTAACAAAGTAGAAGCTATAGCCCTAGCAACAGAGCTCGTGACTCCGCCTGGACGATCTCTGATTGGTGGAACGGATTCGGTGCTGGCTGCTGATTGGGCGATGCAC
Organism: Clarias macrocephalus; assembly: GCA_011419295.1. NCBI lineage: Eukaryota > Metazoa > Chordata > Actinopteri > Siluriformes > Clariidae > Clarias > Clarias macrocephalus. Next base: position 51,480 of record JAAGKR010002152.1, read on the forward strand.
CTCCGTGGCGAGGAGCTTTACTTTTACTTCCGCTCAAACTCTGAACTTGCCTACGTGTTGTCAGAGCGGCTGGGAGACGAGTCGTGGCGGAAGTCACGTTTGTTTTTAGACAACGCTCCGCGAACTCAAAAAATTAGGGAAAGTTTAAGGAAAAATAAGAATCAAACTTATTTTCCAATTTGTAAATATTGTTAAAGTAATAAGGCGAAATTCCATATCCTACAGCTTTGTGAGTTCATTGCCTCCCTCCCATGACATGTACAAACACCAGCCATTTTACCAAAACACCTTCAATTAATCTTATTCTTCTTTAAGCAACTTCAGCACTGTCAAGGAAAAAAAAAAAGAACCTTGTGGCTCAAGTTGGCATGTCTGGTGTTTGGTGTAATTCATAAGTCACAAGTAACACTGAACAACAATATTAATAACTGAATACATTTTGTAGAACATGGTGGCTTAGTGGTTAGCACGGTCATCTTGCAGCCTCAGTGCTGGAGGTTTTAATCCCTCCTCTGCTCTGTGCATGTGTGTGGAATTTGTATGTTTGTATATGCTTCAATTATAGAATAGATTCATTACAAACAGACTGCTATATTTCAAGTGTTTATTTCTTTTCATTTTGATAATTATGACTTACAGCTAATGAAACCCCAAAATTCAGTATATCAGAAATTTCGAACATTGTGAAAAAGTTCAGTATTGGAGCTGTAACACTCTACTCAGCCAATTAACTCAAAACACCTGCAAAGGTTTTCACGCCTTCAAATGGTCTCTCCGTCTAGATCAGTATGCTACACATTATAGCTATGCACATTAATGGAAAGTGGCATGGAAGGGAAAAAAATGGGTAGTAACAGATGCAAATGCAACAGGGATAACTGCAGCCTTGAGATGATTGTGAAATGAAACTCACTAAAGAATTTGGGGGAGATTCACAAGGAAAGGACTACAGCTGCAGTTGGTGCTTCAAGAGATGCCACTCAATGTTCCATTCCTTGTGTTACGCTACTCTTGAAACAGAGTCAACATCAGAGGTATCTTCCATGGGCTAGGGACAAAAAGGACTGCACTGTTCTTTAGTGAGCCAAAGTTCTCTTTTCAGATGAAAGTAAGTTTCATTTGGAAAATAGGGTTCCAGAATCTGGAGGAAGAGGGGAGAGGCAGAGAAGCTTATGAGAGGTCCAGATGGGAGCCATTTTCTGGTGTTGGTCCACTGTGTTTTATCGGGTCCAAGGTCAGTGCAGCCATCTACCAGGAAGTTTTAGAGCAATTAATGCTTCCCTCTGCTGACCAGCTTTATGGAGATGATTTGATTTTCAGTAGGACCACACTGCCAAAAGTACAAATACTTGGTTTAAGGACCATTGCATCCCTGTGTTTGATTGGCCATCAAACTCACCTGACCTAAATCCCATTGAGAATCAACAATGCAAAAGAGCTGGGCTTCCATAACACCTCAGCAGTGCCACAGACTGGTCACCTCAATGCCATGCTGCATTGCTGCAGTATTTTTTTTCTTTTTAATTGGTCTTAAGTAATATTTTAAAGTAATTTTGTGAGATACTTAAGTTTGGGTTTTCTTTAGCCATACTAATAAAAACTTAATTTGATAAATTCTTTTAATTTTTCTATTATCAAAAATTTTTTTAATTATATATTTTAACTTAAGATGCACCTATATATTATGGGATGATATAAAAAAACATGGAAAGTTAATAAACATGAATAATCATTAAACCTGTATTTAATTTAATTTGTCTTTTTACTCCATGTTCAGTGAATTAGTACCCTTGCTCTGTTTGTCCATATCGCGAGCAGCCGCTAAAGGGACAAATCATAGATAAATTACTCACTGAAACAAAATAGACTATTTCTTTACCAGTCTTATAGCATTGCCTCAACCATGTTTATTTTGAAAGGAAGCTGTAAACAAATGTCATCAGTATCTGGTAAACTTCAGACAGGCTGCAGCAATGCCTTCTGGGTAAATTTGCGACTAAAATCTACCGCAATAAATACAGAAAGAGGGGTTGACTCAAGAAATTGCAAATGAAAGCATTTGGAAAAGCAGTAAACTGAAAGTCATGCATGTCACTTCCTGTTTCCACACTTAGCGAAGTGCTGAGCAATAAGTAACACGCACACACACCACCAACGATGATAATAAAAATGAGTGATAATATAAATTACAATACAAATGCAATTTTTAAAAAGACAACAACCTTTAAAAAAGGTATTTTGAGTAATTAATGAAAAAGTAATTCATGAAGTTCAGAAAGAGCCCAACACTAAACACAATAACATATTTCCATAATAGTCTCAAATACTACCAAGTTCGCTAGTTTTCTTATTTTCTTGTTTCAGCTGTGGTTGCATAACAACAGAAAATCGCTCATTAGGTTTACGAGGAAACTTGTGGATCTGAAGTTTGATCCTGACAGCCCTGTGAAATGCTACAGTTTAAGAAGATAACGAAGTGTTAGATTGACTCGAGTGACTTATTAGTAGGGCTTATAAAACAACATAATATTAAAGAGGTCATTATAAAAACATTTGGATAGCTAAATAAGTTATCAGCAAATGTTATTAAACAGAGGCCGACGTCATATTAAAAACACCTTTCCTGTTATATACTGAATTTCCAGCCTTCTAAGACACAGTATTACTGCAGATCAATCTCTGCTATCAGTTATCCCCCAAATTAGGATGGGTTCCCTGTACAGTCTGGGTCTCAAGGTTTCTTACCTACTGTGGGCGTGTGTGTTTTTATTTATTTTCTGCTGGTAAAAATCACTTTGTGAGCTCCTTTGCTGCTGCTGTATTATAGAGATATGTCTAGTTTGCACATATTTACATATATAATACAACCCCCCCCCCCCCCCCCAAATAAAAAAAATCCTATTTATAGAACAACTAAATTCTTCCTCCTTGAAAAACAGTGAATATTTCAGCCGTCTTTATAATCCTGGTGACTGTATTTTCACTGCTGATACCTGAAGCGGAGCGTTTGTGATAAGTAATCAGTACAATACAGAGTGTGTAAGCTGTTTCACCTCCTCAGTGGTGTCGCAGAGCTAAAAAAAAAAAAAACTTCCTCAAAAAAACATGATATGGATTTTACTTTAAGGCCAAGGTGAGGTGTAGATAAAACCCATCGTGTTTAAGTCCTGCAGGTGATTTTATTATATAGCTGACTCAGGTTAGAGAAACATATGTATGCAATCACATGACCGTTTGGGGTTTCGTTCCGAGTTCTTACACGCTTCAGATTTTGCCTTGATGATAAAAGTTTAGTCACCCAGTTTCACCACTTCCTGTCTCCGTCATGTGCATATGTTTGTGTGCGCGCAAAGATGTATATTAGCATACTAATGCATTCTCTCTCTGTCTCGCTCTCTCACACACACACACGTTTCTAATCAGTAACTCAAAACCGCTGACCTACATAATGTCAAACCAGAGACCTGTCTAACAGAGAGAAAGGGAGCGGTGGAAGAGAAATAGAAAGACAGACAGTTACCCAGAAAGAGACAGAGAGAGAGAGAGAGAGAGATGTTCTGCTGCGAAGGTATTCTGCTGCATCATCAGCGCCCGGATTCAAGCCCTCCTTACCGAGCACAGTGTCCCGAGTAAGAGTTAGATCAGCTTTTTACAAACCAGTGGTGTTGCTGGAACAATCTATTGCTCCTGGACAATAAAAAAGTCTATTCTGCTCTACTCAGACAACCTGGCGCTGTTGTCTCCTTTTGAACTGGTGGTACTGTCAGAATCTGGCACTCACAATCTAAATTGCAAAAACTAAATTGTCATTTTCCAAAAAAAGGCCAGATCGCAGGAAAACAAACATGTTCACTCTGGGAAACAACACCTAGCGCATGCATTACACCATCAAGAATAGATTTTACAGAATAAATCTCCCAATTAGAATCTGGCGTTAATATCCTTAAAGCGTTGTTGCGCCTATTGTGCTGTTCTGGTGTGAGGTAAAACATGTAAACATGACTACACTCGCTTCATGCAGAAATCTCCATAAAGTTCAGTAGAAAAACACCAACCAACATGGACATTAGGCTGATATTGATTGTAGATGTACAAAATTAAGAGCATTCAATTCGATAAACATCTTAAATCGAGTGTTTAGGGCTGTAGCAGACTACACTGCTATCAGGTCCTAAAGAGAGAGCATGAATTGGCAGAGTATCTCTTCACCATCAGAAATTTGAAAGAGACAGATCCTGACCAGGTACAGGCTGAGTGAACAGAGTCTGGCTGTAGAGAAGGGCTCCCACAGAAGAACCTAGCTGCCTAGAGAGCAGAGACTCTGCTCAGTGTATGAGCGGTGAGATCAAGATGGAGCTGCACTTCCTTCCCTGTTGTCAAAAACATAAACATATAAGGAATACCACCACTGAAAAAGAAAAATCACACAAATTAACAGATGGTGAAAAAATGTGAATAATTTTATGGAAAGGCCCCACTGCTGCCCTTGCTACAAAATGTGTGTCAGAGTGTGAGATCCTGAGGGACAATGTGAAAGACAGCGTTCACTCTAAATATCCCTACACCCAACAAAATCACAATTTAACATTATTATTCAGATTTTTACCCGAGTTTGTTTTTATTTTTGTTATTGTTTACATACCATGTTTTCCTTTCATATTAATATTTTTTGTTTATATTTGTTTATAAATGCAGATAGATGTTACTTATAATGTAATCAATCGTTTATAACTGCTTTGGCAACAATGTGATTTTTATGTGAACATTCATACCAATAAAGCACTACTGAACTGAACTGAGAGGAAGAAAAAGACTGATATCTAGAGAGAGACAGAAAGATTTGCAGAGGGAGAGAGAGAAAAAAAAGATGAAGCAAGAGAGATGGATAGAGAGAGAGAGAGAGAGAAATAGATGGATGGGAAGATCCCCAGAGTGAATTGCCCAGAGGACAGTATGTGCAGAGTGTATCAGAGGGGAGGTCTAGATGGAGATGTAATTCCTTCTCCACTGTCCAACATATATGGAAAACTTTCACTGAAAACATCACAGAAAAAAATGCAAATTTTCCCAAATTAACAGATTGTAATTTTCTGTAAACTATCATTTAAGGAGAGGGCACCACTGCTGCCTTTGTTGCCAAATGTATGTCAGTGTGTGAAATCCTGAGAGGCAGTAAGACGCAGTGTGCACACACTCTGAATAGCCCCAACTAATTCCCATTTTAAATCACTACTGTGTAGATAGTGGTAGTTTTGTTGTTTTTCTTTTTTATGTTTACTTACTTACTTATGTTTTTCTTTGATATTTAATACTGTAGGTATATAAATGTACATAGATATTACTTATAATGGAATCAACTTTGCATAAACACACAAAATCTTGTTTATCTTGCTACGTTTAGTTTAGTAGTATTGCTGCCCTCATGTGGACTGTCAGTACCACAGTGAGCATCTACCTGCTTCCCTCTATGTCTCTGTCAATGTATCAGTCCATCCATCCATCCATCTGTCCATTTATTTTACTTCTAAATGTAATAAATCAATGTTGGTGTTTAATTTCCTTGCCATACTTTATTTTAACACATGGATCATAACATGTTTTAAATAATAATAAGGCACTGTACGAGCTTCCTGTTAATTTTAAAGTTACAGAAGTACGAGTTTGTTAATTCAGAATACAGCATGCGCCACAATTATTGGCACCCCTCGTTAAGATGTGTTCTTGGGTTTCTAAAAAAAATTTTTTTTCTAAATGTAATTGAAGCATTTTTGTAATTTTACAATAGTTTAAAGTTTATCAGTGTAATTGATCTATAAACTTGATCTATGTCTATAGTAGCTGATCTATAAACTTTTAATTAATTACTTATTTTTTTCCTGTGGTATAAATATGACATGACACAGAGGCCTATTTCTCTTATACACTCTTTAGGATGGAAAAGACAAGAGAACACCCCATTCAAGTAAGGCAGGTGTGTGATGACCTTCATACACCAGGCAATGGCTACAAGAAAATAGCCACTCGCCGAAACTTGCCCATATCTACAGTCAGAGGAATCATTAAGAAGTTTAAAACAGTGACAACTAAGGATAGATGAGGACCCAAGTTTATCTTGCCACCATGCACAATGAAGAGGATGGTAAAAAAAAAAAAAAAAAAAAAATCTCCAAAGCTCACTGTTCGAGAACTCCAACAAAGAGTGGCTTCTTGGAGTCACAAAGTCTCAATAACAACCATAAGATGCTATCTACATGCCAATCAAGCTGTTTGGAAGGGCATACAAGAAAAAGCCTTTTCTCACCTACAATTACAAACAAACATCTGGAGTTTGCTAACTGGTACTGGGACTTCAACTGGGTCCGTGTGTTGTGGTCAGAAGAGATTAAGATGTTTGGCAACAAACACTAAGTGGGTCTGTCGTAAAATAAAAGAGTAGTATGCAGAAAAGCACCTCATGCCCACTGTGAAGTATGGTGGAAGATCTGTGATGCTGTGAGTCTGTTTCTCTTTCAAAGACCCTGGGAACCTTGTTAGGGTGCATGGCATCATGAACTCTTTAAAATACCAGGCCAATCAAAAGCCAAAAATTGTTATGCAGACAAAATCAAGCTCTTCATGGCCATCTCAGTCCCCAGACCACAAACCAATTGAAAACCTGTGTGGTGAGCTAAAGAATAGAGTGTAAAAGAGAGGACCCAGGATGCTGGATGATCTAGAAAGATTGCACAAAGAGGAAATGGTCATAGATCCTTCTATCTGCATTTTCCAATCTTGTGAAATGTTATAGTTGGAGATTAAGTGCTGTATTGTTGGCAAAAGTGGGTTGTACCAAGTATTAAGATCAGGGTGCCACTAAGTAAAAAAAAAAAAATCATTTTTAACGTGGGATTTTTTCCCACTGAATAATTGTCCTCAACAATTGTACTCAATTGTCCAATTGTAAGATTGGATTTTTATCTTTTTGGCATTGTGGTGCTATATTGTTTAAATAAAAAAGAATTTATTAGAAGCCTAAGAACACATTTTAACCAGGGGTACCAATAATTGTGGAGGGTGCTGTAAAACTAATCATTCTTCACCAGGCATGTAACTAAGAAACTAAAGCGGCCCTGTGTCAGATACTTGCACAACACATTCCAGATGCCACTTTTACCTATTTTAATACTGAACTCTATAATTTTAAACATTGCTATTTATTAAACAGGAAATCCCAGTTGTTTGTAATGAAAGACTAATCAAATCACCAGGAGAGTGTCTGAAGGCCTTTATCACACAAAGTTTTCATATTAGTGCTCTAGGTTGGGAACCGAGCATACCCTTGAGACAAATGCTCCTGGAAGTATCTGTGAGAGATTTTCTCTGAAGAAGAGAAAATAACATGGATATTATTATTCCAGAGAAGACTGAACACCACGTGCAGGTGAGAGTGTCACTCCAGGGTGGGTCAGATTACCCTAACTGTGTACAGTATCCTTATAAAAGTTCTGGATGCAAAAAATGGCTCCTTGGATTAGTGGAGTCTAAAACTGTGGCAATTGGTTATGCAGGGGGTTCTGAAGCGTAAGGCAGTTCCTCTGCTGATGTTTCACAAGACTGCTTTTGTAGGCGAAGATCTGGCCACAGTGCTCGCAGCTGAATGGTTTTTCCCGTGTGTGGATTTTCATGTGTGTCTTCAGGTTGGAGGACTGGTTAAAGGTTTTACCACACTGCACGCAGCCATACGGTTTCTCGCCCGTGTGCACGTTAACATGCTTCTTCAGGTTGCTCTGATCCGAGAACAGTTTTCCGCAGTGCAGACAGCTGAAGGGTTTCTCACCTCGGTGCATGCCGTAGTGTTTCTTCAGACTAGACGCTTGACTGAAGCGCTTTCCGCACAGAGCGCAGTAGTAGGGCTTCTCGCCGGTGTGGACGCGCTGATGCAGGACAAGTGCGCTGGTGTGAGGGAAGTGTTTCCCACAATACTTACACACCACGAACCTGTCGGGTTTAAACGTGCCAGCGTGGGACTCTGAGACGATTCGCTCGTCAGCATGTGGGAAGTGACTTTCAGGGAAAGATGCGTTACTAACGGACCCGAGCTCGGTGCTGTAAGAACATACAGCATCTCTGTGCATGAAATAATCATTAACGGAAGTTCCTGCACTGATGTCAGCTCCAGAATACGGGAGATTATGGGGGGAGGAGTCAAACATGTTGTTTTCCCATGATGCGTCAGCAACAGCGATGTCGTTGTCAGCTTCTACACTGGAAGTGCCTTCATCAGCACAACTTCCTGAAAATAAATTACAAAGATGATAATCTCAGGTGAGGTCGGATTGTTTCTTAAGTCCTGTCCTGGAGCTATGAGGTTAAGCTTGCTAACAAGTAGAGGGACTGTTTAGGCACGAGTTTAACACTGTGGAAGTGTTTAGCATTTTAAAAAGACCCATTAATGTGGGTTCTCCAAGTTCAGTTTAAAAAATTTAATCATAACCTAAACCCTTACCCCTCTGTAACTGTAGGCTAATATAAAAATGCTCAGTTCTTTGCTTAGAAATGGTTACATTCCAAAATATTTTAAGCTAGCACTTATTAATAGGCGAATATCAAATCTCTCCTTTACTCTCCAAGATTACCTCTCCAGGTATGACGTTATTAACCCTAAACCACACACACACACAAAAAAAGAAAAAAAAATAGAATATGGGTGACTTTCATGTTAAATTTTAAATATAAAATGTGTAATTTAGTGATACATAAAAACATCAGAATAAATACCATACTGTTCTCTACCTTGCACAATGTGTAATTTCAACATGATAACTAATTATTTTTCTATTTTACTGCATTTTCTGAAGAATTTCTCATTACCGCAATGCGTCTGGCTATGTTTGAATGTGTGCTGTGTTGTAATTTAAACAAATGAACATAAAATAAATTTGAAAAAATTATGGAATTTATGGATGTTTCTCTATATTATTTTAGATGACAGAAAATTTTTTTTTACTGAATATTCATTTATTATAATAATGAAAAAACTAGGAAAATTGTGTGTCCATGCCCGATGGTCTTCTCCTCCATAACATTTTAAGGACTGTTTAACCACATACAGAATGTAAATAAAGTTTTATTATGAGTGATGGGGCACGTGTAGATATTCGGCTGTATGATTTGTTTCCTCGTAGACAGTCAGCAAGTGACAGTCAGCAAAGTTCGGGAAAAAATGATGCATCCAGAAATGTCCAACATGAGTTGTCCCTCTTATGTGCTCGTTCCTAATCCCGTCCAACCATGTCATTCCCAAAGAGAACCTAAACATCTTCAGTTCTGCTACCTCCAGCTTTGACTCACATCTCTTCCTCAGTGACACTGTCTCTAAACCATACAGCACGGCTAGTCTCACCACTGTACATCTTCCCCTTTATTCTGGCTGATAGTTTTCTATCACACAGAACTCTCGACACCTTTCTCCACCCATTCCAACCTGCCTGCACAAGATTCTTTACCTCTTTCTCACACTCTCCATTCCCCTAGACCATTGACCATAAGTACTTAAAATCCTATACCTTCCTCACCTTTTCACTCTGTATTCTTACTGTTCCAGTTCTCTTGCTTTCATTTTAGAACTGTTGTTAAGAATTAATATACATGTAATCAGTTTTGACAAATCAGAATGTGATATTTGTCCTTGTTGGTCAGGTTTTTTTTTTTTTTTAATTCCATGGTAAAATGGGTCATGTTTTTTTAAGATACACGTTGAAATGTGCCCAAGATGAGACGATGATGAGACATCACGGATATCAATAAACAGTGACAAAATCAGCATGCAATATTGTTGACGAAAAAAGACGGGACTAAATGTGGTTTAAAAAAATAAACACTAGTAAAACATCTGTCTTTATTTTCGTCAACATAAAATTTGTGTCACAATCAGCTACGATACAGTGTTCGTTCATTATGGCAGGAGCAGCAGTATTTCACGGGTCACGTCGCGCAGCATATGAGGAGTACTTTGCACACGCAGTGACAAGCTCGGTCATCTTTAACTCATCAGAGCAGTATTACTCGGGAGAATAGCCGATATTTGGGCCCATTTTTCCATAGTGAACTGGAAAGCTGATGTGTAGTAATATCGGAGTTATGTGGGCACACAACGGCTGGGAAAAACAACACAAACCTGAAGAGACACATTAAGGCATACCATAAAAATCACCCAGTTTTACAAGCTGTTCGTGGTAATGATGTCAACACATCATCATCTTCGGCTTTCAACTGTTCCCTTTCAGGGGTCGCCACAGTGAATCATCCGTGTCCATCTAACCCTATACTGCACCCATAAATCTCCTCTTTTGTCTTCCTCTAGACCTCCTGTCTAGCAGTTCCAACCTCAGCATCCTTCTACCAATATGCTTACAATCTCTCCTCTGAACATGTCCAAACTACCTCAATTTGTCCCCTCTGACTTTATCTCCAAAACATCTAACATGGGTTATCCCTTTGATGAACTCATTCTTGATCCCATCCACCCTTGTTACCCTCCAAGAGAACCTCAACATCAAGGTACAAATTTTGTGAAAAACCTTAAAAAATGGTTTTGGATAGACTAGATTGACTGTAGGGTTAAGTAATAATTTAATTTTCAAAAATGTTACATTTTCATTGACGAAAAATAGACTAAAATGTCCAGACTTTTAGTGACTAAAACTTTAACTAAAGACTAAAGTTGAAAATGGCTTACAAAATTAACACTAGTACAAATATTAATTTTTCTACATTATCTCAGACTAGTATACTTATTATAATTACCGAAATAATTAACTTCATTTCTTCATTTAATTGAACTTCATTCAAAACTTTCATAAATTTTAACTTGATAAATGAGTGAGGTCTTGATCTGTCAAGCGTCATGTCATCATAACTAATCCAATGGCTCTTCTCTCTCACGTTGCTGGACTATGGGTCTAAGTCTCCGATGCTCAATCTCGTATATTACTCGTATAGTCAACGTGTGCGCGTTTACTGTTTATTATGACATTGTGTGTGTGTGTACATGCTCTTAAAGCAAAGGCAAATGTCATTAGAGAGGCTCCTTGTTAAAGATCCATTTTCCAGTGTCTCTCTCAGTCAGAGAGCAGTGATTCCGTTAGTGTGCGTGCACGAGTGTCATTAGAGAGGTTGTTTGTTAAAGAAGTTTCCTGATAGATCAGTGTACGTTTGTCCGTGCATATGTGCTTGTGTGAAAGTCATCCTACACATAAGCTCCCTCCCTCATTCGCTTCTCTCTCATCTTCAGCTTCATATACAAAACACACACTACCAGAAACACTGCTCTGTCACAATTCTTTTCAAAGGTGAAGTGCAGGTTAATTTGTTTCATTTTTACTTTACATTTTATATTCATTATTTTTTTATATAAATATTTTTCCATTATATCTTATGGGGGGAAAATTCACTTTGATATACAAGTGTTTTGGCATACAAGCATGCTTCCGGAATACATTACACTCACAATCCAAGGTTTAATTCATTATTAATATTATTAATTCATAATTAAAATCATTACAAAAATTGTTCACTAGATGTTATTTTAATTAATAGAAAAATAGTACTTTGATTTTAAATGCATGTGCAGAATCTACAAATTATGTTTTTTCAGGTTTGCCACGTCATTTTGAAAAAATGTCAGGTTTCATTGAAATATTAAAAAATGGTTGTAAATTGTGGAAGGTGTTGCGGTAATGAGAGAAATCAATTAAAATAAAATAAAAACTAAAAATAAAATATTATTTCAAAACTGTGTTCAGTGTTCACGACAACATAAACAATCCATTTTTTAAACTGAAAATATATTGGCTTTTCTAACTTGATGTTTTTAGAGAGTTGCGGTAATGAGATCTTTTAGGAAATATTTTGGAAATTATGTTCAAAAAGGGAGTAAATAGTAAATAAAAGTTTTAAATTATTGTTCATAAATACTCCAGACTTTGTTGCTAATGTCTGAAAATACAGATACATTTATTTTCTCTTTTAACTATTTAGAATAACTATTTATTATCCAAGCATAATTCTAACAGGATTCACATAATGGTGATGATTTGGTAAATCTGTTATTGTCTGTTACAGGTTCGGTAAAAAATATCTGTTACAGGTTCGGTAAATTTTAAATGAGCTCCCATCTGGAGCCCATCATCATCAGCGCTAACAGGAAGTTCCCACTGTTAAATGGACATGATTGACCATTATTGAAGATGTGTGCTCCATCAATAAAACACAAAGCAAAAGTACCACGCTAGTATAATGCCAAAATCAGCAAGTGCAAATGAAACACACCAATGAAGATTTAGAATACTGCACATGCAAATTAAATAGCTATACACGTATATATTTTTTTCTTTTAACAGCACTCACATGCAACATCTCTCTACTCGAGAATACAGTATCACAGCCTGTGTATGGCATTACATTAAGTCACCAGAGTGAGAGAGTGCTTTGGGAGAATGAAAAAGCGCATTTATGCATGCATTTGTCACAAAACTCATGGTCTGCAAATTTTTCTTAACATATTCTCGTCATTAAGTTGAGTTCAGAGAGTTGGAAGAGTCGGGAGATGAGTTGGTTTGGCTGATGTCTCTGTTCCTATGTCAGTCTCACCAAAGACACGACTGGCATCTGAGCTAACCGGAGTAAATGGTGGAGCTTTAACATTTACATTTCTAAACTGGTTTCAATCAGTGTTTTTTGTTGGTTTAAGCACTCATGATCTATGCTGGTACATAGAGGATTTATCTTCAGTCACCTCTGCATACAAATTTAATCCATTCCGTAGGCGAGTTCTTAAGGCGAAATTTCATATTGAGAAAGGCTTTTTCTCATAGGAAATAATCTAAATACAGATAATCTGTTCCAGCCAGCCAAAAATATTACGAATATTACCAATTTCCAACACTATAAAAATATTTTTGCAAATAAAAACAATCAAAATATTTAGAAAAGACATGTAAATGAAATAAAATATGAAATAAATAGACATTAAACCTCTCTTAACCTTAATTTATGCTACTCTTGCTTCAGGTTGCTTTCAAAATTAAACTGAAAATGGCTCCCTTATCTTTTTGCTACCGTGTTAAATAAAATACTTGGGACCCGTTTGCAAAATTTCATAAGGTAAACCTTCTTGAGGCAGGGCGTTCGTATGCCAAGGAACCACTTTAAATATGTTATTGTTGCTAGATGAAGGGGTGAAAAAGAAAAAAAAGAAAAGCACAGTATACGAAGGCAGTGTTATGTTTAAGTGAAAGTGCAATAAAAAATTTGTCATTAAAATGAATAAATAAATAATTGTGATGTCAATATTGATCAAAATAATCATGCTATTCATTTTGGTCATAATTGTGCAGCCCAACCATAACTATTCTGATGTGAGAATGAAGCGGTTATGGAGCAAACTGTGTCACACACAAATTATCTTTACAACAATTAATGCGTTATTTCATTTGTGTTTATGTGTACAGGAAGGGTTAAGAAACAAACGTTAAACATTGAAGTCCTGGTTAGTGTTGATGTGTGTTTTGAGTCACTTCATGGTTACCGTCATGTGCTGCTGCATCTCCTCTCTCCTCACGGTCTTCTTCTTTCAGAATATCACGTTCTTCTTCAGACTGAAACACACAGTGTTTATTACCTGTCTAGGGGAACTTTTACCAAAGCATGATTTAAGGATGCGATGCTGTCGGATTAAAATTAAAATACATTTGTAATGATGTTAATGGCTGGTTACTGTTAATACATCTTCAAGCTACAAGCATGGGTGGAGTCACGATCTGTGCTACAGATGACAAATAGCTGTTTGATGGATGAATATTAACATATGTACGCAGGGTAAACTTGCAGTGCATTGTGTCTGTTTGTGTGTGCCTGACCTCCTGTTGCTGGAGCGAATCATGCTGAAGGATGTTCTCTTTGCCTGCTTTAATCACACAGAGAACACACTCATTAACATTGCGTTAGTGTTTAACACTGCTGTAAAAAAAACACCTTAAACCCTAGTGCGGGTGTGCTGTACTTATGTCTCCAATCTCCGTCTCTTGCTCTTTATTGACATTTTCGGTCCTTTCCTGTTTCAGCATGAGAATGTCTGATTGTGCATCCTGTTCCACACACTCCATCACACACTCCTAAACAAACACATGATGTCTCAGAAATTTCTAGAGTAACAGAAGTACACAAAATAATATATGTACGGTCTACTATCATTTTCTTTCAATGTACAGTACAGGTCAAAGGTTTGGACACACTTTCTCATTCAAAGAGGTTGAATTTGTATTATGGCAAGAAAAAAGCAGCTAAGTAAAGAAAAATGAGTGGCCATCATTACTTTAAGAAATGAAGATCAGTCAGTCCGAAAAATTGGGAAAAGTGTCCCCAAGTGCAGTCACAAAAACCATCAAGCGCTACAAAGAAACTGGCTCACATACGGACCGCCCCAGGAAAGGAAGACCAAGAGTCACCTCTGCTGCGGAGGATAAGTTCATCCAAGTCACCAGCCTCAGAAATCGCAGGTTAACAGCAGCTCAGATCAGAGAGCAGGTCAATGCCACACAGAGTTCTAGCAGCAGACATGTCTCTAGAACAATTGTTAAGAGGAGACTGTGTGAATCAGGCCTTCATGGTAGAAGATTTGCTAGGAAACCACTGCTAAGGACAGGCAACAAGCAGAAGAGACTTGCTTGGGCTAAAGAGCACAATAAAGAAAACTCTTTGAATGAGAAGGTGTGTCCAAACTTTTGGTCTGTACTGTATGTGTGTGTGTATACCTGCTGAGCAGGTGTGTGTGTTACAGTATCATGTGGCAGTCCTTCCTCAGGGGGGCGGCGTTCACTCTCTGTTGTGCCAATCTTCACACGCACCCTTCCACCTACAACACACAGCTAACACACTTAACACACACACTTGATCAGTGTGTGAAGGTGCTGTAACTCCTAGACTGTCCACTAGAAGGAGCTGGCGTCACACTCAGAGCAAATTAAAAATAATTACTGCACAAGTTATTTCTGATAAACCATACAAAGAACTGAATCAATTCCCAAATGATTCGAACTCTCTGAACAGACTCCTTTAGTTGAACGATGGGATTTGCTTAGTTAGTGGTGCTTTGCGAAGCGAAGGACTACTATTATAATCTCACAGGCTTTTTTTCCCTTATTCTTCCGTATGAAAGTTTGGCGCTTAACTAGTCCCGCACCGTTTGTCGTAGACCCATGGATGAGGTATCAAATCGTGCAGTTTGTTCGGGAATGGGGTGCAACGACTTTTCTAAGGGGTTGGCGGTTAATTGCCCCCGCAGGGACTTAACATTGAGACCCACATCAGCTATATCCATGACTATGACATGGAAAGCTGTATGATGTCACGGTAAGCACCACTCACATTTTCTTCAGGAAATGTACCGCTCTAGTTTTTCTTGCTCTTTTTTTTTCTCGTGATGTAGACATGAGATATTTGTCTTAATTCCTACCAGAAGCTGTTTAACAACGTGAATCGTTTGTTCACCATAAGAGTCGAGAAGACATCAGAATGAAACTTAATACATTTTTTGATTAAAATAACTATTTGAGGTAGGAAAATAATTCATCAATCATAATTCAAAACCAGAACAGAGGGAATAATATCGCAAAAAAAAAAAATTCAAAGATTCCATTGGGAGCAGAGGGAATTGACTCCTATTGAGGAGATCAAACAAACGATTTCGACTTTAGTTCATGTGTGTAGGAGTGTGTTTTTGTTTTATTTATGTTTGAGCCGGATAATTTACCTATCCGCTGTGAGCTAAGTCGTATAAACGAATCGTTGCTTTCTTTTATAGAAGCTATAAAGAGATGAATGAGTCGACTAATATGAGTGAGCCGAGCAAAAGAATCTAAGACACCGATAAGAGCTGCGCATGCGCGTTTATTTACTCACCTTCTCCCCCCGCCGAATCTTTTAGCTTGCTGGCTCTTTTATAAAACGACTCCCTCATTTCGATCATCTTCAGTCTCCGCTTGAGCAGAGTGTTTTCCTTCTGGCTCTTCAGCATCTCCATCTGTAACTCGGTATAACTCACCTCTACAACTTTACAGATCTCGGCTACGGCGGCGTTAGCGAACACCTCCATCACTGAGGCGATTTGTGTCTGAAACGCTAAGACACTGGACATGCTGCTCACCTCCGCCGCCATCACGCACCCTCTTACCTCTTACAGGTCCTTATTAAACCCGTTATTAACCTCCGATGGGCGCTTACAGGAAGTATAAGACTTGTGTTTTACTACACAAATAATAAAGGGGCTGGCGATGTGACGTCACCATTACGGAAAGGACCCATGAGGACCCTAACTTGAAAAAAAAAAACTCCCATGTAGCAAGGCCCACGCTATTTAATTAAACGGGCTTAAAATATTATCTGAATAAATTATTATTTAATGAAAATCAAACTAAATCATTATATATATATATATAAAACATTTAATTTCGATCAGGCATGTGCGTAGTATGACAGCCTCATTAGTATTACATGACCCCAGTTTCGGTTACCACGTGCCTTGTTTCAGCCAATAATTGCATGCAAAATAATACCGTCACAAGAGCAGATCTCATTAATGTTGCACAAAATAACAGGGAACGCAAAGACACAGCAAGAGACCATTAATACTAAAGAGCATATCAGGAATAAGACTTAAATAGACAATACTATTTTGAAATGGGCTTCTTTTATTCTTGGGGCAATAGGGCATGATAAATAAAAGGAAAACGTTTTCTTCTTAAAGAGACTTATTATTATTACAATATTATTTCTTACAATAGAAGATACAAGACACAAGACAAGAAGGCTCCAAAATGTTTTGTTTAAAGACCAAACTAATTAATCTGTTACTGCAGTTTTTGCCTATTAGACTTACATCACCAGTTTCTAAGGAATGCAAAGAAGCTTTTCCCAAAGAGAATTGCATACAACCATGTAACATTTGATGAAGAGAATTCAACACTGCTTTGCAAACTTTTTCATATATTTTTCTTGATGTATTAATCCCATCCTTTCTGATAAAATCTTGGTAACACCGGTGCTCAATAACTCATAAGCAAATTTTACACCACTGATATAGCAATCAGCTTTATAGAGGAACTTCCTGTTTATAAAAATATCCCTGTTATTTTACAATGACAAATTGTGTGGAGAAAAGTTGTCAGTAAATTTTTTTTTTTTCAAAGAGTAAGACTTGCTCACCAGAATTTTAGACACCTCAAAGTCATATTTGAATAAGAAATCAATTCATACAATCTTGTTAAAAATGTTATTAGGGATATTGTATATAGAGTGAGGCTGAGAAACACACTCTAAACCATTCGATTCTAAAATATGCAATTACAGATTCAAGTTCTTAGACCCCCATTTTCATAATTCTTGCCTAACTGAGATTTGCATAGGTAATGAGTTTTATCCTTCCATATAAATTTGAATATTATGGAGTTAAATGAATTTATAACTTTTGATGGAGTATAAAGGGAATGACACAGATAAATAAGCTTTGGTAAACTTTGTATTTTAGACAAAAAGCCTCAACCCAATATGAAGGAATCATAATCCCAGGTTCCTATTTAGTACAGTGGCTAGCCTAACAAAACCTAAGATGCCTGCAGGGAGTATCCCATCACAGTTTAGAAGTGAAGACTTCATGAACTTCTTCAATGAAAAAATCAATAGTATCAGGAAGAAAATAATTTCAACCTCTAACAGCATCTCATGATCCAGTCCAGTCTAAAGCTTCACAATGAGATTTTCAGTGCTTTACAGGTGTAGGACAGGAAGAGCTGTATGAACTTATCACCTTGGCTAAATCAACAACATGCTTGCTGGATCCAATCCCAACCAGATTTTTAAAAGAAGTGATTAATATAGCTGGAGCGCCGCTTCTAAACATTATCAACTCTTCATTATATCTAGGTCACGTCCCTAAACCTTTCAAATTGGCAGTTACTAAGCCTCTTCTTTAAAAAATCTCATTTAGACCCAAATGATATAACAAATTACAGACCAATTTGAAACCTAGTATCAGGATAGTAGTATCAGCCCAAATATCAGCCCACATTCTTGCAGGAAAACAGTATCCTCAAAGAATTTCAGTCAGGTTTCAGGCCCCATCATAGTACAGAAACTGCAATAGTTAAAATTGCAAATGACTTGTTTTTAGCTTCGGACCAAGGCTGCATCTCAATACTCGTCTTACTTGATCTTAGTGCTGCAATCGACACTATAGATCATAACATTCTCATAGATCGCTTAAAAAATCACATTGGTATTCAGGAACAGGCGTTAAAATGGTTTAGATACTACCTGATTCCATTTTGTAGATCTGAATGGAGAACAGTCTAGTGTAATGCCAGTGAAATATGGGGTGCCACAAGGGTCAGTTTTAGGACCTCTGCTTTTCTCAATATACATGCTTCCCTTAGGTAACATCATTAGAAGACATGGGATTATTTTCCATAGTTATGCTGATAATACCCAGTTATACATCTTCACAAAACCAGACGAAATACCCAAATTGCCTAGACTAACTGAGTGTATTCAAGATATAAAAGATTGGATGACCGATAATTTTCTTTTACTAAATTCAGATAAGACAGAGATATTACTTATTGGCCCAAAAACCAGTACACACCAGCTCTCAAAATTCAGCTTGCATTTAGAAGGATGTACTGTTACCACCAGCTTGACAGTGAAAGACCTAGGTGTAATATTAGACAGTAACCTATCCTTTGAAAAACATATCTCCAACATCACAAAAACACACCTTAGAAATATTGCCAAGCTTAGGAACATTTTATCTGTATCTGATGCAGAAAAGCTGGTTCATGCATCCATGTCCTCCAGACTGGACTATTGTAATGCACTACTGGGTGGCTGTCCTGCATCCTCAATTAACAAGCTACAGTTAGTCCAAAATGCAGCTGCCAGGGTTCTCACTACATCCAGAAAAGATGATCATATAACCCCAATATTATCATCCCTGCACTGGCTACCTGTTCAGTTTAGAATTAATTACCAAAAAGGCATTACTTGCGTACAAGGCTCTAAATGGTTTAGCTCCCACATATCTAGCCAGTCTTCTAAAACGTTACAATCCACCACGCTCCTTAAGATCAGAAAACTCCAGACTTCTGGTAGTTCCCAGAATATCAAAATCTACAAAAGGAGGTAGGGCTTTTTCATATTTAGCTCCAAAACTTTGGAATAGCCTTCCTGAGAGTGTTCGGGGCTCAGACACAGTTTCCCAATTTAAAAGTAGACTTAAGACACATCTCTTTAATCTGGCATACACATAATTAATTTCTTTACCTCATACTCCAGTACATCTATCCTGAATGGCAACCATGCTAATTCTTTTCACCTGCTCTTTATTTTTCCACCCATCCCGAGGCAGCTGGAGATTGTTCCAGCTTCAGTAGACAGAGGCCAACCCTGCAAGGATCCTGAGGCATCCAGAGAAGGATCTGCTCCAGCTGGATTCTGCTTCATGTTGGTTTGGAGCTACACATGCGCTCCCAGTGATCCAGACCCCATCTGCCCTCTGCACCTGCTGACTCATCCCTGGGCTGAACTGGACTTCATGTTAATTTAACGAACTTCTGTTATATCAAACTTTCAGCTGCATAACACACATGATGTCATACAATTTATGTTATCTGTTATCACCCAAATGAGGATGGGCAGCTAAGATGAATAAAAGAGGGTAGAGTTGACATCCCTGTCGAATACCCTGTTTAACTGAGAACCTTCTTGAAAGGCTGCTTCTGTGGGATAAACTACTATTAATATTATTATAAGGCATTTAAATAATATTGCAAAATTTGTTCCAAAACCAAAAAGTTGTAAAGTCTTGAACAGAAAGGAAAAAGAATCAAAGACTAAAAATAAAATAAAATAAATATTTTTAAATAAAGAATAAAATAAAACTTTAATGTGAGAACAGTGGATTATAATCAAGCACATTTATGAGAGCATGATTATGAATGTGGCTTCCTTTATAAATGCTGACTGAGTTTCAGCTTTAAACATCTTAACATGTCCAGGCTTTAATCTCTTTGCATAGACAGTGAAAAACAGCTTAGACTGAAGTGTAATTGGTCCAAGAACAGTTTTTCTTTGTTTGGTTTGGGTATCAGCGTAATTATACCTTGCAAAACAGACAAAAAACAGAATTATTAATACACTCCTTAAAAGCATCATATATCAAATCTTTAATATCGTCCCGAAAGAATTCATAAAACTGTTGTGAGATTGTCTGGACCAGGTAACTTTCTGCTAGGCATTTGAGAAATGGCAATATCTAATTCAGCCATAGAAATTTCCGCTTCAGTGGGGAGTGTAGCTCGGGGTCTGTTGGGTTATATGGACACTAATAGCGCGCATGGGTCCCACAGGAGGGACGTAGGAGCCGTCTGGAGACACAAGTGCGTGCGTCCTGCGCAGGTGGGACATAGTAGCCCCCGGTTAAAGGCTCAAAGGAGTGGCACGCGAGTGGGGCATTGTAATGCCCCATGGACTTAAAAGAAGAGTGAGTGGAATTTCGCCACTTTTATCACCGCAAGAAGGACAGCTGCAAGCTCACTGCCAGAGCTCTCGCGGCTCTCACACGGAGCCCTTTCGTGTCCCTGCCGACGAGGAAGAAAAGGCCGCCGTCTGAGGCCGCGCCCACGGAGAGAACTGGAAGGGGCCAGTCCGGTCATCCCTCGAGAGGAGAGTCAACATGACCAAACTGCGCAGGAGCTGCTGTCCACGTGGGCTCACATTTAACATTTAATTTCCGTAATGCAAAATTTTCACAGGAGCAGCAACAGGTGTATCTGAGTTGCTGAAGTTACCAGGGTAATGCACAGAGTGACATCTGCGTTGGTGACCTTGCATGTTGCAGTTAAGTTCCCTTAACCGACATTCTCTGAACAGGGAGCAGGGAATATAGAGCACTCTTTGTGTCTGGCACCCTCTGTACATCCTGCACCCCAATGATCCCTTTGATGGCTTCATATTTAAATTATACCTTCCAAACTAACACTTCTACGTGTAGATGTTTTCATGATAAACAATAAAGAAAAGTAGAAAAATATGTTTTCTCACAGGAAAAGTGCTCTCAGCTACTACTACTGAGCTACTACTCAGCTATCTGATTTATCTGCCACACTGCTCTTATCCCTTAGGGGTCAACAGCATGGTCGCTGATGCCAATCACTTTTTATCTTTTAGCAAGTGTTTTTGTAAATGAAACTATATTGTTGCAACCCAGAAAAAATATGTATACAAATGGTTTTCTTTCCAAAACGTTTATTGCGAAATAAATGTTTGTTACTAAATTAATATTAAAAATTAAAAAATATGTCAGATTCTTGTCTCCACATACAAACATGGCTATGAATTTATGACCGAAATAAAGCTGCTCACAATCTGCATATATATACTGTATATATTATATTATATCATATATACGCAGTAAATAAACTCTACCTTTTATAAAATGAAAGCACTTTTCTCTTCGTAGAGTTTTGATCAAAAGGAAGATGAAAGCACGTGCCCATATGAGCAGATTTAAGATTTACTAATAAAAATGCAGACATAATCCCAGTTTGGGTTGTTTTTAACCCAGCTGCTGGGTAAATATTGGACCAACTACATGTTGGGTTAATTTAACCCAGCAACATGGGTTATTTGTTTAACCCAGCAAGATGGGTAACTTCGGGGGAGGGGCGGTCTTGTCTGTGATGTTAGCTGTCACTAGCTAACCCAACTCCAGCAAGCTGGGTTAAACAAAAAGTACCCAATTCCCTGTAAATAACCCAGAAAATAACCCAACAGAGGCAACTCAGCGTTTGGGTAGTAAAAATAACCCAGCATTTTTTTATGTGTACTTGCTAAATAAATACTGGCTGTGCAAAATTCCCTCTGATGTGAGCTGTTTTATTTCAGTCATAATATACAACAAGTTTGCTGTGTAGTAATTTTTTTTTCATTTCAATTAATGCTTCAGAAACCATGCTTTATTTTTTGTTTCTCTCCCTTGCCTCTTTGAGCCCTATTTTTGTGCCCTATACACTGACAATATACAGTAGATGTGAACACCTGAGACATCAATATGAGTCCTGGAGTCACCTGAGCCAACTGTCAGTGGGTCTTACATATTCATGAAAAATTGTGGATTATTCAGTAAAACACACTATGCTGAAAAAAGTTGGGCACATTGGTCACTTTACCCCAAATAAAATGTATTTTTGAGTGTTATAATTTAGTTGTTCTATAGTTGCTATAGACACATACCCAAGACTTTCATGAAGTCAGTTCTGGGTTCAAAACAATCTACCAGGTTTGTTTATTCTCCATTTTGTCTGGAGTTTGAAATTTTTTTTTTTTTTTGTGTGTGTATTTTGCCATGAGTCACACATGAATTTTAACATATTTACATCATCCACATTATAAAAGCCCAGTTTGTGCTCTACATAACTATTGAAATTATAAATAATGAAAAATGAAAATATGTTTATTTACATTTACAAACATTCTAAACTTATATATTACAAATAATAATAATAGTAATAATAATATAGTGAAACAAATTGAAAGGAGAGTTATCATTACTTAATTGCAGAGCAGTAAGAATCTAGAACACTGGGTATAACAATGGTTTAAAATTCATACTATTAAATTAAAAAAGTAAGTACCTCTCATCCCTCCCCTCTGAGAGAACTCAGCCAATCAGCTCTCTCTAAATCTCCGGCTGCGAGAGGTAACAGCATGACCCAGGATTCGAACCGGCGATCTCCAGATGAGAGGGCGAGCACTTTACCACTGCGCCATCAGAGGCAACAGCAGCAGCAGCTCCTGTTTTGACAAAAAAGTTGGCTGATAGATGTTCAAAAAGTAACTTCATCTCATATTGAGTCACCCCCTTCTAGAACATCATGCATAATATCAAATGCAAAAATATTACAAACATTAGAAAAAACAGACTGTTGAGAGAGGAATTTCATTTTAAACCAAGGACTAATGGACCATGGCTAACAGATGCCAGTTTTTGTCATCCTCACTGGGCAATGTTCTTTTCAATCAAACATATGCGACAGAAGTAATGACTACTGAATGACTCTGAGAAACCTAGAATTGAATACATCCCTAATGTCCTATTCGCACAGGGCTAGTATTACCTGGGGACCTTGTGTGATTTGTAATAACTGCAGAGGTTGTCTGTGATCTTAATCCCATGCGAATCAACCCCGAAAAAAAACAATATTTTGAGGTCCTGAGATAAAATTTGTCCAATTTTAGTCAAAATTATATCTTAAATAAAAATATAACATTTGATTTGAGAGAAAGTAAAAAAAATACTTTTAAAAAATGCTGTAATTTGTTACAAGTTGATCCAAAGTATACTTTTTTCAGTGAGAGGCAGGACCAGAGCAGCATGATGTACTTGCTCTCTCCCCAGCAGAGCGCATCTGGGAAGCCTTGGTAGCTCATATTCACACAAATCAGTAAAGTAGCCTTGGTAACTCATACACAAACTATGCAGTCATAACTCATATGAAACTGAAATAAAACATTTATTTTTATAGTAAAGATCATCCTTCATTTCTGAACATAGCAATTAACAGTTTTAACCTTTTTTCAGTGTTTAGATATACGATAAAATACAGTGTACAGCTACAGTGATTACATTAAATTTCAATTCCTTTGGTTATAACTATGTAATGGTCAATTAATCAGAGGGAAGAATAATAAACTTTTGTACTCAAGTACAAGTACTGTTACTTCAGTGAAATTTTACTTAAGTAAAATTCCCATTCTAAAAATCTACTCAAGTAAAACTAAAAAGTAGCACATTAAAATGGGGATGGGGTATTCTAGTGTAGTTCCAAAAAGACAAGCGGAAATAAAACTCAAACTAGTTTTAATTGAAGGAACACCTTTGCATAATAAAGCTGTTGACTGTCCTGGGATTTTGCAAGTGCAGATTTATTGCCATCTACCACAACATTGACCAGACAAGCCTTGCTTTACATCCTATTCTACTCATACAGATGGTACTCAACCGGAATAACAGTTTTACCACCATGTCTCTCGCGGCGACAGCTATAGGGACATACGTTTCCTAGCGTTACTGATAACAGCGCTATAATTATAGACTTGGTTCATTCACGGATTAGTGAGCCGCAGCTCGTTGAGAGCTGCACGTGGTAGCAGATAAATTCAAGTGAAACATTTTACTTAAGCAAATTCATAATCATAGTACTAAAATTAAAGTACAAATTTTGAATTTAAATTTAATCAACCAACAAGAAAAAAAGTGACTTGACGTATCCTTAATTAGATACAACAGAATCCAAACTTCAATAATTTCAAGAACCTTTGATTAGCATTTTTTCTACTTTTACATAAATGAGGAAAGATTCAGATTAACCCCTCCAAGGAAAACACATTGCGGTTCAAAATCAACACAAAGCCAAAAAAACGATCAAAAGTTGATTCAGCACCTTCAAAACAAAAAACTGAACAATAGATTCTACCTTCATGAAGGTATGATTATTGCAATACAATTTTATTAGATTGCAAATATTTTGAGCAGAAAGTCTAATAAACGGGAAACTGTTTACATGTGATCTTTGAAATGTTTCTATAGCAAAGCAGAAGTCTGGAATTGCCTGGGATTGAGGTCAAAACGCAATTGAGCAAGGACCCGTGCCGGATATCAGCTCCAGGACTTATCATGGTGGAATATAGCACTCTCATTTAGATCATTAAACACTGATGTAAACCATCAGCTCCATGGCATCTCTGTAATATACATCCAAATATGGAGTTATAAGCAAGCTAATATCACAATGCTAACCGCTAGCGCTTAGCATAGGGAAACTAGTTTGTTCATTAATGTATATTAATATAATAGTAGTATAATAGTGCTTAATATGTTGTATTCAGTTAGTAGTCACATAGCCTTTTGGAGAGAAGGGAACCTGCAGAGAGGAAAACACTACAACAATCCCCAAAGCATACTTTTTGCTCTGACTTCGGGTCATCCTTCTTTAAAAGACAATACAAAGGGTGGAATGAAAAGAATTGGGAAAAAAAACTTGCAAGAGTGCCAGTTTAGAGAATAGATAGTTAAAATAAATGTATATTTACAGTTAAAATAAATGTATATTGTTTAACTTACCCATGCATCTCAATCATGTGAGCAACCAAAATATTGACAAGCTGCCTCTGATGCTGTGCTCCAGAGAGGAGTTTTCCATGTATTCCTCCACCACATCCTCACCACCTGCTTTCATCAGCAAAGCATCTCTAACCATCTTATCACATAAAATAAATAAGAAATGAGAAGTTATATTATGGCCAATTTTTTATTTTATTTTACAATACTATCTGTTACGTGGTGCGGTATGGAGAGCCGCACCATTGTGATGTTTTTAATGATAAGAGTCCTTATGCTGGGCGTTAGAGTGAGTCAATGAAATAAGAATTAGTGAGAGTGCTTGTGATACACACGGGAAGACCTTCCCGTTTGGAGATAGCGTGGGATTATTAATTAAGAAACTTAAAAGAAAAATAAATTAAAAGTGAAAACACAAAATAAACAGAGCTCCGCCGTTTAAGCGAGAACAGACTGGGCTCTGGAAAATAAAACAAAATGTATCCTCTCGGGGCCTTCGTCCTTACCGAGGACCTATGAGAGAGAGAGAGAGAGTTTATGCTTCGTGCACCAATAAACGGTACCGAGCGCGCACGCTGAACTGCTGCGTGTCGCTCTCTCTATTTATCTATCTTTCACACTCTCTCTTGCCGGTGTCTTAAACAGACAGAGGCTGGGGCTGTGCCTCTTTTCTTTTCTTTTCTTTTCTTTTCTTTTCTTTTCTTTTCTTTTCTTTTCTTTTCTTTGGCCCTCATACCTTCACCAGTGCTACCCAAATGATCCCACGAAGTGCGCCGGTATCAGGACCCTTAAATAAACACGCCTAGCAACCGTGTGTATAAATGGCCACGCCTTTGCCTGTTCAGAACTCTGAGTGATAACAACCTACAGAACTGCCCGTTCTGAACAGTTTATGCGTGGCTCTGCCCCTCGCGCGACCCACATCGTTACAACTATCGGTTTCTTTTCAGTGATATTCATTAGACTGAATCACAAACTTGCAGGTCCATGCAACTTACATATAAGTAAAAAATACTCAAAAAATTAAAATTACATGCTCTGTAAAGGTAACGGTAAAACAAGGGTTATTTTACCTATTCATTAACATAGGATTAACTTCCTTATGTAATGTTAAGCTGTCTTAGCTTGATACGGTGGCCCAAAAGGGCAAATCATCTTTCTCGTATATGTGTTACGAGATACATGTATGTATATGTTTTCACCTTGTAAATGTATGTTTTTTCCCTTATGAGTGTGTTTTTTTCCGTTGTACTGTAAATGTATTATTTTTCTCTTAAAAAATATGCCTTTTCCCTTGTAAATGTATTAATTTTCCCTTTAAAATGTGTGCTTTTTCCCTTGTAATATGCTTTTTCCCGTGTAAGTGTATCATTTTCCCGTTTGTGCAAAACTACTTTTTCCCCCGTGAGAACTCTCTTTCTCCTGTATTTTGCAAGCTAAAAGCTAAAGCTAATGCGCAAAGGACTATGGGACTGAGGTGAAAAACGCAATTGAGCAAGGGACCATGCCGAATATCCAGGACTTATCATGGTGGAATATAGCACTCTCGTTTAGATCATTAAACACTGATGTAAACCATCAGCTCCATGGCATCTCTGTAATATACATCCAAATATGGAGTTATAAGCAAGCTAATATCACATTTATTTTCTTACTCTGTAGTGGATAGAGAAGCTACTATAAATAAATATATTTTTAGATCTTCTCCTGTTACAGCCTGCTGGAGCTAAATCTTTCAGAAACGCTGCTTATCAGCGCTTTATAGAGATGGAGTCACTAAGGGACCGTCTAAAAAGTGCATGACCAAGACCCAACCATCTGTTTACAGAAGAATACACAAGATTACAGAGAAATTCCTCACAGGACATTAAACATATTTCACTGTTAGGCTACAGTATGGATTATTTGTTTATTTATTGGTTTGTTTAATTGGTTAATAATTATTTTAATGTACATTTAAAAATAAATGATGACAGACGATTCTTGTGCTAATAAAACAGATAATTTGTTACATTAGAGTCCGGGTACATTTTAATTATTTTAAACAATATAATAATTGTAAAGGTATGTATGAAAAAAAATTTCATTTAAAAAATATGAATTTTCATTAGCTTTCTCGTTCTGTGGATTACACATTTAAAACATATTGTATTATAATCCACTCTTTTGTTGCTTTTTTCAATATTCAGTTTAATAGTTTTTATATATATATATATTTTTTTTTTTATGAAATCAAACTGAATGAGAAAAAGGAATGATGGTTATGGTTATTAGAAATGTTAGAGTGGATTATAGTACAGTTGGTTTTAAATGTGTAATACACATAAAAAATCTACTGAAAATTCTTTTCTTTCTTTTTTTAATTAATTAAAAAAATATTTAACTGAATATTGAAAAAAGAATGGTTGTAATTATTTGCAATTATAGAGTGGATTTCTTTTCTTAGTTTTACATGTGTAATCCACATAAAAAAGCTATTGAAAATTTATAATTTTTAAAAATTCATAATTTTTTAAATAAAACTTTAATAAAAAAAACTATTAAACTGAATATTGAAAAAAGAATGGTTGTAGTTATTAGCACCAATAGCGTGGATTATAGTACACTTGGTTTTAAATGTTTAATTCACATAACACAAAAGCTATTAAAATTCTTTTTTTATTGTAAAAAATGTATTTAAAAATTATTAAACAGAATATTGCAAATGGAATGGTTGTAGTTATTAGCAATGATAGAATGGATTATAGTACAGTTTATTTTACATGTGAAATCTACCTAACAAAAAAGCTATTGATAATTCATTTTTTTTATTATTTATTATAAAAAATATTAAACTGAATATTGCAAAGAGAGTGGTTTTAGTTATTAGCAATGATAGAGTGGATCATAGTACAGTTGGTTTTAAATGTGTAATCCACATAACAAAAAAGCTATTGAAAATTCATATATTTTTTAAATAAAAAATTAATAAAAAAAACTATTAAACTGAATATTGACAAAAATAATGGTTGTAGTTATTAGCAACAATAGAGTGGATTATAATACAATTGGTTTTAAATGTGTAATTCACATAATGAAAAAGTTATTGAAAATTCATATTTTTTCTAATAAAAAATTGATAAAAAAAACTATTAAACTGAATATTGAAAAAAGAATGGTTGTAGTTATTAGCAATGATATAGTGGATTATAGTACACTTAGTTGTACATGTGTAATCCAAATAACAAAAAAGCTATTGAAAATTCATAATTTTTTTGTAAAAAATATTATTTAAAAAATATTAAACTGAATATTGCAAAGAGAATGGTTGTACTTATTAACAATGATTGAGCGGATTATAGTACAATAGGTTTTAAATGTGTAATCCACATAACAAAAAAGCTATTGAAAATTATTTTTTTAAAATAAAAATTAATTTAAAAATTAGTAAACGGAATATTGAAAAAAGACTGGTTGTACTTATTAGCAATGATAGAGTGGATTATAGTACAGTTGGTTTTAAATGTGTAATCCACATAATAAAAAAGCTTTTGAAAATCCATATTATTTTTAATGTAAAAATTAATAACAAAAAATATTAAACTGAATATTGCAAAAGGAATGGTTGTAGTTATTAGCAATGATAGAGTGGATTATAGTACAGTTGGTTTTACATGTGAAATTTCTATAGCAAAAAAAGTTATTGAATTTTGTTTCATTTTTTGCAACGCAGTCTGTGCCAAAGTGCATTCATTTTCATACATACCTTTACAATGGTTCTTTTTTTTTTTACTTATATAATCTCATTTAGCAAATTATCTGTTGTATTAGCACAAGAATTGCCTGTCATCACTGATTTTTAAATGTTAATTTAAATAATTATTAATCAATTAAATAAACAAATAAACAAATAATCCATACTGTAGCCTAACAGTGTAATATGTTTGATGTCCTGTGAGGAATTTCTCTGTAATCTTGTGTATTCTTCTGTAAACAAACGGTTGGATCATGGTCATGCACTTTTTAGACAGTCCCTTAGTGACTCCATCTCTATAAAGCGCCGGTAAGCAGCGTTTCTGAAAGATTTAGCTCCAGCAGGCTGTAACAGGAGAAGATCTAAAAATATATTTATTTGTAGTAGCTTCTCTGTCCACTCCAGAGTAAGAAAATATGCGATTTGTCATTTTTATGTGCTTATTTCTCAAGATATTGAAGGGATAATCTTGAATGTGTGGCGAATGTTCAATATAAAACCAACTTCACCGTGGTATCTAAAAATACATACAGGTATGGTATTAATGTATTCATAAATATTATGGAATATGTTGTTCGAACTGAAACAGAGCTGTCACTAATATCAAGGCAGCATGCTTAAGTTAGCAGAAGAACATTAATGATTCTAAAATCACATACTGTATATAAGCCTGTAGCCTCAAACAAGGTGCAGTAATGTATACTGTATAAGCCTGTACCCTCACACAGAGTGGAGTAACATCTGATTCTATTCAATGTCATTTGCAGTAATGCTTTACATGTACTTTCACTGTTTCGTTGAAGAATAAGCAAACTGGAAATAAATACTCAACAATTAATTACATTAAACACTTTATTTGCAAATTAATAAACTACATGTACGTATTGGTGGTGCAAGAAGGCAGAGGATTGAGGGTCTGTCCTCTCTATGACAATCTACAACAGGGAGGAAATAAAGACATGATGTTAATATAAGTGTCTGGTAAAAAGACTTCATGATGTTACTATGCAGTTTGACACACACACACACACACAAACAATTTCATACATTTTATAGAATACAAGTTTTTAGTAATGCTGTGTACAATTATTGGGTTTTGCCCTTAAGTACTGCTACACAATTTAGCCCTGTCTACCCCATTCGGTAACACACATCATGTCCATGAAGAGGCAGACGTGTGTCCCTGTCCCCTTATTAACCCTTAGGAGTCTGAGGGTGTTGAAAATGTTCAGGATTGAATGGAGAGGGACACAGATCATCTTATACACAGAAGGTAAATTTATGGCATAAATATGGCCATGCAAAATAAAAAAAATAAAAAGGGTGTTTAGTCCACTCTTACACCAGAGTCATACATCTTTGTGCCACTTTAAAAAAGCAGTTCCTGTTTAACTGAAGACATAAGTGAACATTACATACATGGCGTTTCCATGGTGTTTTTTGCTTCTTATCATACACTGCTTTACACTTCACACAGACACTCTTACTACCTGGAGCAACACTTCTGTAACCCGAGGTCAGTCCATGTGCTGGTTGTACACAGTCACAGATGCTTATTGTGTGTCCATCCACTTTAAAATGACCAAAATCCAGACCCTTTCCATCCAGAATCCAGACCCCTTGCTTTCTATCAAATAGTTGGCTAATAATTTTCACTGTCACAACTGCTAAAGTGTTTGTGCTAAATAACACCATAGATAGTAGTGTCATAGGCTAACCAAAAACTGAACCAAATAGCTACCGTAAGCTAAAGGTATCCAAAACTGGGTAAAATAAATTGGAATATTTACACCACAGCTGATACTGACAACCATCACATAAGGCATTAGCTTTAGCCACCGGGAGCTAGCAGGTTTGTGCTAAGCTACATAAGAAAGCATCGTAGCCTGAATAGCAGTGTTTTCTACGTGCTACCCTAAACTATGTATGTAAAAATAAAATAATATGAGATTTATATTATCAGAATAAGGATTATATGAGACTTAATAACTCACCAATGGTAGCAGGTTGCTGGATTCTCCTCCTCCGGTGGAGCAAATAACTCTTTAAAACACACCCATTTTCTGTCGGAGTTTCAGTGTTGTTCTGAATAAAAGATAAACTTCTCACACCGTCCAGGGGGGTATTCCAGAAAGCAGGTCATGTGACATACCCGGGTAAGTTTTAGAGCAAGATAGTGGATATCCTCAACTTTCGGTTCCAAAAACAGAGGTAACTTTCTGGGTATGTTTGTAACCATAGCAACTTAAGCTACATTTACACTGTCAGTTAAATGTGACCCAATTCCAATTTTTTGCTCATATGTGACACATATCGGATATTTTCTATGTCCGTGTAAACAGGAAAAAAGCGCATGCATTCCGATATTTCGATATCGGTTTCAGGCCTCCTTCATATGTGGAAATAAATCAGATATAAATTAGATATGTGCTAATGTGATTGTCGTGTAAACAGACAGATCGGATTTTCTGAGGCATTACGTTCTGTACGTCATTAAAACTGCGATTTCTTGGCGGTTTAATGACGTAATCAGGCACACTGAGGCGCTGCTCATCCCAAACAGATGGGGCGTTATATTCCTGCCACAATTCTGAGCGTGCGGTTCGACATTTTGAGAGCAGGCAAAGCACTCTATGCGTGTGCAGTGTCTCCACTGCGCGCTCAACAGCTCAATTCTATACTCTGCGCTATACTCTGCCTGCGCACGCTCGCTCAACTTTGTCCAGTGTTACAAACCTGCCACAAAACCAGCCAATCACAGATTTCCACACACCGCTTCTGATTGGCTGTTCCTTCTCTATCAGTGTGGCAGTTTTGTGGTAGAGTCAAGCGCGTGCGGAGAACATGTTGAGCGAGCAGAGGAGACACTGCATGCGTGGAATTGAGTCCCTTTAAGTATGCGCGATGTTTCAGACAGTATGGCAAGTGTAAACACTTGAATCGGATATGGGCCATAGTTGAAAGAACATGTATACAGATGGTCAGAAAAATCAGATCTAGGCAACAAATCAGATTTGGGCATCGAGACCTGCAGTGTAAACGGGGCTTTACTTTCTGAAGATAACCTGCTCGGGAGCAGGTTATGTTCCAGGGTAGGTTTGTTTCAGAGGTTTATTGAGCATGCCGTGCGCTTGGAACGAAGATCCTGTGGATGTGGAGACACAAATTATACGAGTTTTTTTTCGCTGGGAGAGAGTTATAAGATCGCGTATTTATGTCTTTTAATTTCCTAATGATTATTTGAAAGACTGTTATCGGTTTTCAAGGAAATCGTTAATTCACTTACACATTTCTTGAAACCGCATATTGCTAATGCTTAAAGTAATTAAACACATTGAGTACTGTTAACTTAAATAATTGCAATTAGGTCAAATTAATAAACCTTTTTGAGTATTCAGAACTTTTTGATATTTTAAGTAATCGTGAGTACGTAAGTAACAGTAACTGTCACCTTAAAATTCCACCAAGTAAAACTCTATAGATTTCTGGTGGCTCAGTGGTAAGAGTTTCACCTGCCATGTGAACGGCCCGGGTTCGATCGCCAGCTCGGCTTGTCTGATTTGGTGACAGCAGGATTTGCAACAAGTTCAACAAACTCAAAAATGTATAGTTCTGTTTACTTAAAATTGGAAACATCATCACTTAAAAAATTTATGTAACTTATTACAGTGTACATAGCACTTTTTTGCGTCATGGCATTTTTTGTACAATGTGGGTGATGCAGAGCATGTCGGAAAGGCAACTGTGTGTAGAGCTGTTCGCACAGTATGTCTGGCACTTAAACACTTTTAACACCTTAAACCCGATTGTTGGCAAAACTCAAAAAATTTAGGTAATCAGTTACATAATTTTTTTAAATAATGATGTTTCCAATTTTAAGTAAACTGTCATTTTTTAAAAATAAATTGTTGTTGCAATTGGTGGGAATCAAACCCGGCTCTTTCGCATGACAGGTGAAACACTTACCACTGAGCCACCAGAGCTCTATGGATTTTAAGAAGGTGGAATTTTAAGGTGACGGTTACTGTTACTTACGTACTTAAGATTACTTAAAATATCAAATATTTTTTCACTTTGATTTTTCATTTTGAAAATCTTTATGTATGCTCTGTGCACGCGCATTAACTCTGGGTAACCAGTAGGAGGTTGATTAAACTTACACTTCTCATGGGTTTTGGAAATTTTACCAAATGGCAAGTTAACCCAGCTTTCTGGAATACCCCCCAGAACATTCTGTAGAGCTTTAGAAACTTGTACAGCGCGTCACATCTTCCACACGTTCAGGAAACGTACTGAATCTGTATGTGTGTGTGTCTGTGTGTCTGTGTGTGCGTGCAGGGGGCGTGGTCTTGTATGTAGCGTGCTTCTACAGCTGTTTTCTCTGTGAATAGCATGTGGGCGTGTCCTGCCTCCGGTCATTATCAGATAATGAAGTGCGAAGGAAAGGCTGTGCCTCTCCTCGGATTCATACGGATTACATAAAATGACAATATCTATTTTTTATTTAAATTGCTTTATTTAAAATTAAACCATTTAAGCTTTAAATAGATATATTTCTCATGTCGGTTTTTGAAGTATTCGCGGAGTTTGAGTTAATTTTAGTGACGGTTTCAGAAAGATATTCACGGAGACTGAGACGGCTGAAAGCGCACCCTGTTTATTTTATTTATTTTACAACACACAATGTTTTGTTCATATAGTGAGTATACATAAATAAAAGTAGACCCTTTGCAAATTTAAATGATGCAGTATACTTATACATATGAAAAAAAATTACGGAGCATTTTATGTTCTTTTTATGGTTACCAGAAAAAAATGCACTTGGACCCGCCGGCGGGTCCGCCAACTGTGCTCAGTGGTGTTCCTGAAAACAGGGGTGAATACTTCTGAGCACGTAGCTAACTATTCAAAAGATCTCTAGCTATGATAATACCACTACATTATACAGCAGTATACATTATATGTCTATACAACAACACTGATAAGTCCCAATAAATTGCATACAACAATTCATTAACCATCTGTAACATTACACATAACAGGAGCAGCTAAGAATTAGCTCAGGGATAATTAGCAATAGTTGATAGGCAACAGTTAATAGTCTGCTATCTTAGCTCTTTTAGTAAGATGGCGTTTAGCATAATGATATTAACTTGCTTATAGATCCATTTTGGACAGACTTTTTACAGGAACAATGGAGCTAATTGCTAACATCACGTATATGTGTCTAAATATACTATTATATTAATATACATTAATGAACAGGCTAGTTTCCCTATGCTAATGTGGAAGAATTTTTTATCTGATTCTATGTGACATACCCTACTTTTAAGAGATAAAAGATACCTCAGCTTGCAATAATGGGAGGCTTGCGTGAGAAGCCGAGCATATAGGCCCCTTGGAATGTGCCTGCGTAAGCAATCCGATCTATAC
>JAAGKR010002152.1:85875-102678 GCA_011419295.1 Clarias macrocephalus
TTGAAGAATCTTATGTTACAAGACGGCTGTCTGGAACTATATCCACATTTAAAATTGTATTATGTTATGCATGTTCCAGTTTAGATTATATGATATATCCAATCAGTATTAACCTAAAAATTCCTGTATTAATTTCATTTTCCTGTTATGTTGTTGCGTTATGAACAGTACAATGTCATGGAGGTCAAGTCTTTTACTCCTCCCTAGTCAAGTGTGGAAGGAGAGGTTTGGCTGACACTCCACTAGAGTGTAAATGCATCGGTTGGTCATTGATAAGAGTCCAGTGATTTAATTTAATCACCAGGTAGTGTAAGTAAGACTAACTCATGGATTTGCACACTAGGTAAAAAGACTATTGTGGGACTTATAAGTACCAGAGGGGGGGATGTGGAAGAATTTTTTATCTGATTCTATGTGACATACCCTACTTTTAAGAGATAAAAGATACCTCAGCTTGCAATAATGGGAGGCTTGCGTGAGAAGACGAGCATATAGGCCCCTTGGAATGTGCCTGCGTAAGCAATCCGATCTATACATCGAGGCACCCTGTACTGGGAAACTTAATGTAACCCAGATGTTTAATGTAAAGTAAGCGCGGGAAAACTGGCCGCCTTTGTTTAGGACCAGTATTTAAGCAAGAAGCCATCGGGAGTCGGGGTGCGTTCTGCAGACCTCCTGACTTTGTTGATCAACCAATAAAGTTGTAACCTTCTGAAATCAAAGCCTGAGTCGTCAATTAATTTCCACGACACTAAGCACTAACGATTAGCATTGTGATATTAGCTTGCTTATAACTCCATATTGGGATGTATATTACAGAGACGCCATGGAGCTGATGGTTCAGTGTTTAATGGTCTAAGCGAGACTGCTATTCCTTTTAATCACTGCCATTTACACTCCTCAAACACTCCATTAGCATTAGCACTGTGTCCCTGTCCCCTTATTAATAACCCTTAGGAGTCCAAGGGTGTTTTGGGGCCCTGAAGAAGTTCTGACATGTCCTGACATTTGTATATTTTTCAGTTACTTATAAACATATAAATGTCTAAAGGCTAACAACACTGTATTCAGCACAAACTGGGCTACAGTAATATGTGAGCAGCATGTACGTACAAGTTTGTATTTTGGAGAAAATAATAGTTATGCGTGATTATTGAAAACAACAAAAAATATCACTGAAATAAGTTCAAAAAACACATTCATAACATTTGTTTATATTATTATATTTTTTTGTTGTTACCTGGATCTGGTAGTCTAGAGTTTTTACCTCAAAATTATGTGATAATCATCTTGATCACTCATTCACAGACAACAATATATTCATTTACATTTTCTAAGACACTTTTTGTTTTGGAAAGGCTGTATGCGAGGAGGCGTGAATGATCATGAATAATGCTCTACTTCACACCAGAGAAGACAAAGACCTGAATAATGATTTGCATAATGAGCCTTTCAGTCAGGTATGTGACACAGGGAAATGCTAAAAGAAAATAATTTCAGGACAAAAACATATTTTTTGTTTGTAGTTTATTTAGAATATAGTTAACTGACTGGCAGAATAACTCACTCTTACACCCTATACATAACCTACTCACTGACATAGTGCAAAGAAAATGTTCAGGATTGAATGGAGAGGGACACAGATTATCTTATACACAGAAGGTAAATTTATGGCATAAATATGGCCATGCAAAAAAAAATAAAAAATAAAAAGGGTGTTTAGTCCACACTGCTACAAAGTTATCATTAGTACCTAAAACAGTAACATCAGATTAATTTTATATATTAAACATTACCTGGTGAGTGTGTCCAGGTGCAAATTTAGTGAGAATTATAACGTTATCGCATTATGATTCACTGTATATTAGTTTTAAGGTGGACGTATCATCGCCT
The DNA here is from genome assembly GCA_011419295.1 of Clarias macrocephalus. Lineage (NCBI taxonomy): Eukaryota > Metazoa > Chordata > Actinopteri > Siluriformes > Clariidae > Clarias > Clarias macrocephalus. The sequence continues at coordinate 87,769 of JAAGKR010002152.1, forward strand.
GGCACCAGTTCTTCCGGACTTCGAGCCTCTTTTGTTTGTTTTGATCCCTTTTTGTTTGCCCACCTGCAGACCCAGTCTGGGGAGGTTTGTGTAAAGATAAATCTTGTGTTAAACTTGAACTTGAGTCAAAAGAAGAATAAGAATAAAACATTTACGAAAAGAATGGAATCTGCTTCTGCGTCCGCTTCTTTCATGAACGACATGACAGATGAACAGGCCTTTCAGGATGCAGCAGGAACCCCCCTGCCTGAAGAAAACCGCCCCGTACTCGAGTACATCAGAGGACAGCAACAAGAGATCGATAGTCTAGCTCAAGCAGTGAACGACCTGGCTCACAGTGTGGAGCAGCTCATATCACGTCGATCTCCAATCTTCTCTCCTGGGCCGCGCTCCGCACCATCACCACCACGCCCCACCCCTCCGGAAAGATATGCTGAAAATTCGGAGGGGTGCAAACGTTTTCTCCTGGCCTGTGAACTATGCCTGGCAGAATATCCGGACATGACGGACTTGCAAAAGGTCAGCTTTGTCACACAACAGCTCTCACGGACTGGGTAAAGCAGTGTGAAGTTCGGGTGGGATCGCAGCGATCAACCATCAACAGTTTCTCTCGGATTTCCGCAACGTGTTCAACCATCCAGATCAGGGAAGAACGGGGGAACAACAACTGCTGAGGTTTCGGCAAGGAAACGCCAATGTCGCGGATTATGCGATCAAGTTTTGGGTGCTGGCTGCGGAGAGTGGCTGGTGCGATTGCAGTCTGTTGGTATGGTTCAGAGATGGGTTACAACCAGAGGTGCAATTAGAACTCGCCTGCAGGGACACCGGAATGTTCCTTGATGAATGTATTGGACTGGCCATCAGGCTGGATCAGCACCTCCATAGCCAGAAACGTCATCTCCCCCCGAAAGCTACAGCAAAGCGAACGGATTGCAGCCGCCGCCTCAGTCTCAGTACCCCCCTGACGGAACCACAGGAAGTAACACCGGGAGAACCCATGGACGTTAGCGCATCCTGCCTTACGGCTCAGGAGAGGCGGAGAAGAATATCTGCTGGACTTTGCCTGTACTGCCGGGGGATGGACACAGAATAAACACTTGCCCATTACTTAAAGTAACACACATCACTCCACCTCGCACTCACCACTCATTTTGCTTAAAAGCACAATTGTCTTATGTCAATCACTCACTGTTTGTCTTTCCCCTTATAGATTCCGGGTTGGCTGGAAACTTCATCTCCTCTTCCCTTCTTTCCTCGCTGCGAGCTCCAATGTCGAAGCTACCATACCCTATTGCAATTAAAGCTCTAGATGGTCACAACCTGAATCAATCACTAGTTAGACAAATATCCGCGTCACGTCGGTTAACGTTTCCTGGTCATACGGAGGAATTAAAATTCTTTGTGCTCCCTCGGTCTGATCATTCCGTCGTGCTGGGTCTACCCCGGCTTAGCTACCACAATCCCAATTTTGATTGGAAGAATTCTCGTATCGTTTCGTGGGCCCCTAGATGTGCAAAAACATGTATACCATCCCGCAATGACGGTCCATACCACCTCAATTGAAAGCCAGATTGCCCAAGTATCTATAAATGTGCCATCAGAGTATGAATGGTTTCAAGACGTGTTTAGTATTAGGCCAGCAGCATGACTTCCCCCTCATTGGCCGTGGGTGTTCAGCAGGGTCTTATCAGCAGGTCCATGTCACCTGCCTCAGCAGGTTTTTTCTTTATCGATTAGAAAGGGGAGGGGGGGGGGCTTAAGCCCCTGTATTGATTACCGAGGTCTCAATGCAGTAACAATAAAATACAAGCACCCACTGCCACTGGTAACGGCCGCTATCGACCAACTCCGAGGTGCCTCCATCTTCACCAAACTCGACCTCCGCAGCGCCTATAACCTCGTTCTTGTGCGAAGAGGCGATGAATGGTAGACTGCGTTTAGCATGACAACAGGGCATTACCAATATAATGTAATGGCGTATGGACTGGTAAACGCACATGCGGTGTTTCAGGGGTTCATGAACGACGTGTTTAGCGATATGTTAAACCGGTATGTTATAGTATACTTGTGTGGCGGAGCGCTAAGGAATTGTCAGACTTATAATAAAAGGAACATCCAATTACGCCACCCTAGATAAAGCCCAGGGACCCTGATTAAGAAAATCTCATCTAAGGCAACACAGATAAGTTCACTAGATAAGGCAAGAGACTAGGATATCCAAAAATGATGAAGTTTATTACAATCAATATAATTGAATTAAACAAAAACTAAATAATAAAAAAAGGAAAATCAATATAAACAATTATTAGGGCCAGGAGTTCTTATCAAATAAACTGGTGAGCAACCAGAGCATACAGCATCAGACACAGGAACCGTGGCCAGGCAGCAGGGCCTATGGGCACAATCGGCCTACGCAGCACAACAGCCTACAATCACACTAGTGACTTTCACACACACGTGCTCGTATTCCACACACTCCAACGAAATTCCACTGCTGCCTTAAGCACCGGCTCCTGTACAAAAAAAAAAAAAAAGTTACAGTATTAAACAAAATACAGTCACTCACAGCTACTAGTATCAAAGTTACCCACCCTCATGACTGGCCCATAGACAAAATATGAAAACAATAAATTAACAACACCAAAAAAAAGTAACAGAAATAACACAAATGAAGAAAGAAAAACAACCAGAAGATCCCATGGGCAAGGAGCCAACTCACGTCTGCACCCACTACAGTTAGCTTAGACTCAAACCAATAAGATCTTCCACACACAAACACACACACACACACACACACCCAACCGATATTCGTTTACATTCATTCACAAAAACGAGGGAGGGGGGGATGCGCGCGCACACACTAAAACACACACACACACACACACACACACACACACACACACACACACACACACACACACACACACACACACACACACACACACAGTGATTTACAGCCCAAAACCAGGAACAAAAACAAATGAACTTTAAGGCATTGCCTTAAAGCAAACAGAGTATGTATCTGTATAATATACAAATCCCAGCTAAACCCATGCACTTCGACTGACATTCTTACCTGTGCAAAAGGGCAACCTCAGTCAAATACCAGCACTGGACTTCCAGATTCTGTTCTGGATATGACGCAGTGACGGAAGCGAGGGGGCGTGACCCATAACCTCAAGCCACTTTACCAACTGACTTAAATAGTCTTGCACCCACTGATGATAGGACAATTCATTGACAAGCAGCCAACCAGAGAACAGGTAGGAATAGCTTCGCTTATCTTGCCACACTTGGATGACATCTTGGTTTACTCCCGGTCATAGTCTGAGCATGTTCGACATGTAACCGCCGTCCTTTTTGGACGGCATTTTGTCGTTACACACAGCCGGTATATTTACATGTATCCCTCCTGCTGTGGTTACGCAGGAGGGTTTTTTTGTTGTATGTTTATCTCTCTCTCCGGCTCTTTGGCGGTTTATCTCTTCTTCCTGCGCCTCCTGTCCCAGCGTGTCAGCGCATCGAATGCTGTGTTTGGGCGGCGCTTTTGAGGAGGGGATCTTCATCGTCCGCCTCTCCATCATAAAAGGGGACGTGTGCACAGAGGACAGCCGAAATGGAGCAAAGCGCGTCCTGGGACACTATTTCACACAAACTTTGTCGTGTAATGAGCTCAGTGACTCTACTCAACCGTGGTCGTTAACAAAGGACTCTGTAGGAGGGTATGAGGGTGCATGTATGTATGTATGTATATATGTGTGTGTGCATGTGTAAAACAGGACGTGAATGGTGTGCACTGAATAATAATTGTATATACACTTTTTGGTTTATGGAAATATTGTTCTCTGGTGGTCCTTTCCCTACCCTGATTCTGTTAACAGCTAATTACTGTTTCGAAAAATAGTAAGGTGGTTTGTTACAGTGGCGCCCAACGTGGGGCCATCAGAGGGTCATTATTACCATACATTGTGTGTAATATACATTGATGCCGGGTTGTTAGCTATTAGCCACCTAGCCTCCCCACTCATTGCTTCACTGTTTACTTTCACACCAAAGAAAATACGCTCACTCAGATGTGTGATTAAGCAACCTGTTTATTTATATTACAATGGAATAAATTATGGCCAAGTCCGATGCACGAGCTGAGGAAGGGTTGCTGGCTCACGACTTCACAGCAGGCCCTTTTGTGACCAGATGCGAACCCATCCAAGAGCTTATTAACACTCTTAGCCACCTCTATCTAGTGGATGATGAAGACCCACATGGTGATGATAGGGTAGAACAGCCACTCACCGAAGAACAACTGCCTCTGCCTCCTCCACCCGTTGAAACAGAGGATGATCAGAGCCTAATTTCCATGGTGCTGGCAGCCCGCCTTAGCCAGCTAGAAACGGCTATACAGGCACTGGACGATAAACTCTCCCAACGAATGGATGAGCTTTCAGAGCAGGTGGGTGAGCTGCAACGCAACCATAACACGAGCATGTTAACATACCATCACAAACTGGAAAATGTTCAGGCAGAAATGCAACAACTGTGTCAGACGGTAAAAAAGCAGTGTGAGGAACAGTTGAATGACGTAGGCCATTCCATGGTAGAATGTATGAAGAGGCGAGACTCACAGTTAAAGGCCATGCTGAATGCCCAACCTGCCGCTACGTCCACCCCGTTTCCTCGGTCAGGATTCACTCCACATCCCCCACTTCCTAATAGCTGCTCACACACTTCTACTTTCAAGGCCCCAGTAAAGTTAGATTTTCCCAGGTTTGGTGGTGCTGAGGGAGAAGACCCCATTAGTTTTATAGAAAAGTGTGAGGAATATCTAGCCTTACACCCGCTAGCTGATGGTGACATACTGGCCGCGCTCCCCTCCGTACTCTTCCATACTGCCAAAGACTGGTGGACAGCAGAAAACACAGGGTGAGAAGCTGGGTGTCATTTAAATCTGCTCTGTTTAAGGCATTCCTTACCAAAGACCATGATGTCGAAGCGGAGAAGCGCCTGAGAGAACGGATCCAGCTCCCCGACGAGAGCATCAGGGACTTTCAATATTGTGCTCTGTGCCTAAGGTGGAAACCAGGAATGACGGAGAGAGAAGTAGTGCAGGCAACTCTGCGGAATTGTAATCCCCGTATTGCCAGCCTGTTATGAAGCACAGTAACCTCCATAAGCGAGCTGGTGCGAGTTGGAACACTGGTGAAGAGGGATTTTAATGCGGCCAAGATGTTTAGGCAAAAGCAAAATCCTGTTCCAACACCCAAGCATATAAAAGAGGGAAAAAAACCCACCAGCCTCTACATCACTCAGGCTAGCCACTCTCTGTTGATGGTACAAATCACCCTAAACCAGGTTCCCTGTACCGCCATCATCGACACGGGCAGCACGTTCTCTCTCATGACTGAAACCCTATGGAAGAAGATAAAGAAACCGAACGAAAAATGGCAGTCAGCAAGGGGACAATCGTTCTCATTAGCCAATGGCTTAGTACAGGCGGCAATAGGTAAACTGCACACCCAATGTTCCTTGCAGGGAGTAGTATCAGAGGTTTGTTTCTTTATCATGAAGGATTGTGATCTGACGTTCGCCTGCATACTTGGGCTGGATTTTTAAATAGAGGCTGGTGTGCAGATTAACTTTAGCCATCGCTACTACACCATCCCAGGTAGAGAAGGAGAAAGTTTTCCTCTTTGTACCTCTACACATGGCCAAGTTTCCCTTTATGTGGCGAATCCGGTGCCTCAGATAACTGATTGCACCAAATCGGTAATCTCGGACCTGGTGAGGAGCGCCGCCATGTCAGAAGAACACCAATATTGATTATATGAGCTGTTGTTAGAGTGGCCGACTGTATGTACGGATAGAATTGGCCACACTAAGGTTATAACCCATCATATTTACACCACAGATGAAAGACCAATTAGGAAGAAAGCATACCCTATTCCTGTCTACAAGCAGCAAATTGTGGAAGAAGAGGTTGCTAAAATGCTGGAAGAGGGGATTATTAGACCATCTACCTCGCCATGGGCCGCCCCCATCTTGCTGGTGGGGAAAAAGGATGGTGGGACCCGGTTTTGTGTAGACTTTAGGGCCCTGAACAGTAAAACGGCATTAGATGGTTTCCCTATGCCCCAAGTCCACGAGATCCTAGAAGCACTCTATGGGGCAACTGTGTTCAGCTCGTTAGACCTGCGTAGTGGGTATTGGCAGGTGGAGATGCATCCAGACAGCATCCCAAAAACAGCTTTTGTCATTAAAAACAACCAATATGAGTTTACCCGTCTTCCATTTGGCCTGAAAAATGCAGGAGCCACATTTCAGAGGCTAATGACATCCGTGTTAGCAGAAGCCATTGGGAAATATTGTTTTGTCTATATAGATGACATTTATTCTAAAAGCATCAGTACCCACCTTGACCATCTTCAACATGTATTTACCCTCCTTGAAGCTCCGGGTCTCACTCTCAATATAAAAAAGTGTAACCTCTGTCAAACATCTCTCTCCTTCCTAGGACACATCATATCAGCAGAAGGCATTAAAACCGAAGAAACCAAAGTAGCAGCTATTCAAACTTACCCTGTTCCCGGCAACCTTAAGGAGCTACAGCGCTTCCTAGGTCTGGCTGGTTGGTACCACTGGTTCATCCCCCACTTCTCAGAGCGTGCTGCTCCTTTACACGCCCTGAAGAAGAAAGGAGCCAAGTGGGTGTGGACCCCCGAACGCCAGTCAGCCTTCGAGGACCTGAGAACAGCTCTTCAGAGCAAGCCAGTTTTAACAGCTCTGGACTTTAACTGCCCCTTTAAGGTGCAGACTGATGCTAGCGACATTGGCCTAGGTGCAGTGCTCACCCAGGACCACGAGGATGGGGAACATGTGATCGCCTACGCCTCCCAGTTGTTACATGGAGCTGAAAGTAAATATTCGGCATCAGAGAAGGAATGCCTTGCTGTGGTATGGCCAGTAGAAAAGTGGCGTCAGTATCTAGAGGGTAAAACATTTACTGTTACTACTGATCATGCTGCTCTAACTTGGGTTTTCAACCAGCCGAATCTCTCTTCGCGCCTTACGCGCTGGGTACAGGCTTTCGAATTCGTAGTCCAGTACCGTAAGGGGCAATGCAACACAGTTCCTGATTCACTTTCACGACGCTGGGAGGGAGAGACCATGAACGCCCATCTGGCAGTGCATCAAGGAGCTGATCTACAGTGGGGCCTGCCATGTGACTGGGGAGAGTTGGAGAGGGCCCAAAAGGCAGATGAAACACTCCGTACGCTATGGAACGAAGCAAGGTTAGAACCCGAGGTTAATAAAATTCACTATTGTGTGGTTAACCAATTCCTGTACCGCCAGATCCCTAAGCAGGATAGGTGCCGTCTCCTTCAGCTGGTCGTCCCAACGTCTCTGCGGCCTCAATACCTGCAGTACGCTCACGATAATCCTCTCAGCGGCCATCTGGGGCGGATGAAAACTCTGAGGAGGCTGCTAGAGGTCGCCTACTGGCCTGAAATACGCCGTGAGGTCTGGGAGTATTGTGCTACGTGTCAGAAGTACAAGCCCCGTATTAGTAAATTTGCAGGCTTACTACAAAGTACACCTGTAGTGGAACCTGCTTTCATGTTGGGAGTTGATCTTATGGGTCCATTTCCCCGCTCACCTCGGCTCAACGAACATCTGCTGGTGGTCGTCGATTACTGCAGCAAATGGGTCGAGATGTTCCCCTTAAGAACAGCCAGAGCCTCTAACGTAGCCAACATATTAACTAGGGAAATTTTTACACGGTGGGGCACGCCAGCCTACCTGGTTTCTGACAGAGGTCCGCAATTCACATCCCAACTACTTAACACCATCTGCCGGCAGTGGGGTGTGACCCAAAAGCTCACCACGGCCTACCATCCCCAAACAAACATCACGGAGCGAACCAATCGGACATTAAAATTCTTGATTGCGGCGTTCGTCAAGGAAAATCATAAGCAGTGGGATCAGTGGCTTCCGGAGTTTCGGTTTGCCATCATTTCGACCTGGCAGGAGAGTACCAGTTACACACCAGCAGAAGTGGCAATTGGACGCAAGCTGAAGGGTCCCCTAGAAAGAATGCTACACCGAAACATCTCGCCTGATCATCCAGCTTATACTACGGTGGAGCGTCAGGAAGAGCTGCTTCAGGTTGTCCGGAGCAACGTAGCCCGTGCCCAAGAGCGGCAAGGGAGGTATTATAACTCCAAACGACGAGCAGTCAAATTTAGTGAGGGCGAACATGTGTGGGTCCGTGCTTTTCCTCAGTCTCGGGCAGAGGACTCGCATATGGCCAAACTCGCTCCTAAATGGAAGGGACCAGCCTTGATCAAGAAGGCACTCAGCAGCGTCAATTATCAGGTGGAATTGATAAACCAAGCTGGGCCATTCACGGTCCATGTAGCTAACATAAAGCCCTTTTACGGCGAAGTCACGCCCTTTTCCCAGGGGGAGGCGGTGTAACAGCCTGTTGCCTGGTTATGGGCTCCCGGCCACCGGGGGCACTGCGGTAAACCTCTCTGTTAAGATAATAAAAGAAGAGAGGCTAGGCTAGGCTGATAGCAGCAACCAGATGGCTAATGCTTATGGTGAATGCTCATGGCTAAAAACTATCAATATAACGCAACTCGAATGCGGGATAGATTGTTTCCAAACACGCATGTGAGTATATGTGTTAAATGTGTATTTGTGTGTTGTGTAAGGCCCACCGTGGCATTTTGTCATTACACACAGCCGGTATATTTACATGTATCCCTCCTGCTGTGGTTATGCAGGATGGTTTTTTGTTGTATGTTTATCTTTCTCTCAGGCTCTTTGGCGGTTTATCTCTTCTTCCTGCGCCTCCTGCCCTGGCATGTCAGCGAATCGAGTGCTGTGTTTGGGTGGCGCTTGTGAGGAGGGGATCTTCATCGTCCGCCTCTCCATCATAAAAGGGGACGTGCGCACGGAGGACAGCCAAAACTGAGCGAAGCGCGTCCTGGGACAGTACTTTGTCGTGTAATGAGCTCAGTGACTTTAATCAACCGTGGTCGTTAACAAAGGACTCTGTAGGAGGGTATGAGGGTGCATGTATGTATGTATGTATGTATGTATGTATGTATGTGTGTGTGCATGTGTAAAACAGTACGTGAATTGTGTGCACTGAATAATAAATGTATATACACTTTTTGGTTTATGGAAATATTGTTCTCTGGTGGTCCTTTCCCTACCCTGATTCTGTTTACAGCTAATTACTGTTTCGAAAAATAGTAAGGTGGTTTGTTACAAGTACATCCAGCAAGCGAAAAGATAAAACCCTCGTCAAGCCCACTGGGCGCTGTTCTTCACGTGCTTCCGCTTCACTATTACCTATCGTCCCGGGTCAAAAAACAAGAAAGCGGGTGCCTTGTCAAGATATTATCTGGCACCCGAAGCTGCTTCAGAACCTGAGCTCATCCTGCCCTCGTCTCTCATGGTGGCACCGATCACGTGGGACCTCGACTTGGAGATAGCGCAAATGGCACGGTCCCACCCCACACCGCGACAATGCCCTCCGAGGCGGACCTACGTGCCGGAACCACTACGAGAGCAAGTGACGATACAAGCGCACACCAGTGTGGCAGCCAGAAATCCCGGCGTAATTCGTACTTATAGGCTGCTGGAACCAAAGTACTGGTGGCCGAATATGCGGAAGAAGGTAAGAACAGTTGTCTTATCTTGTGCTGTGTGTGAGTCCTCACCACCTACCTGTTGCAAAATTAATGCCCTTAGCAACGCCAAACAGACCGTGGTCCCACATTTCAGTGGACTTTGTCACGGACCTGCCAGTTTCAAAGGGATACACGACTATTCTAATTGTGATAGATCGCGATGCAGATTCATACCATTCAGCTCTCTCACGTCAACCTTCCAGCCTTTTTTCAACAGTGTTTCGTTGCTACGGCATACCTGAAGATATAGTGTCCGATTGTGGTCCCAAATTTATCGCCCGAGTCTGGAAAGCATTCTTTCAGAAGCTGGGGACCACTGTTAGCCTAACGTCAGGCTATCATCCCGAGTCAAATGGTCAGGCAGAGTGAACTGTCCAAGAACTCGTAAAATATCTTTGAGCATATTGTGGCAGCCGACAGCACGAATGGGCAGAATGCTTAATCTGGGCGGAATATGCACAAAATTCGCTACGTCACTCCGCAACCGGACTAACACCGTTTCAATGTGTACTTGGGCATCAACCTCCGCTATGTCCCTGGGACACTACTCCAACCGAAGTGCCAATGGTGGATGAGTGGTTTAAGAAAGCGGAGAAAGTATGGGAGGATGCGCACACATGAATCTCCCAAGCAGTTCATCACTTTGAAAGGTATGCCGATAGATGACGAAGAGAAAGTCCTCCGCTCCAGGTAGGTGATAGAGTATGGCTCTCGACAAGAGATCTTCACCCTAACCTTTCCTGTCGTAAACTCACTCCAAGATATATAAGTCCCTTCCCCATTCTATCTCAAATAAACCCAGTTTCCTTTAAATTACAACTTCCATCCCATTTACGCATTCACCCTGTTTTCCACATTTCTCTTCTCAGACCAGTGATCTGGGGACCGCTGGATGAGGGTCGTAGCGGAACCAGCAATCCCCGGGGCTGTGGAGATTGAGGGCGCCCCTGCGTTCAGAGTCAAAGAACTTCTAGACTCCCGGAGGAGAGGGGGTTCCCTCCAATATCTAGTGGATTGGGAAGGGTATGGCCCAGAGGAACGGAGTTGGCACCCGGCCCGAAACATTCTACACCCAGAACTAATTACAGAATTCCATCGAACACGGCGGCCCCGACTCCCTCCGGTAACGCGGAGAGAGCACTCACACTCTCCTCGGGAAGCCGGTCCTGGCGGCGGCTGGGGGGGGGGGGGAGTACTGTAACACCTGTAACACCTGTAACACCGCAGCACAGGGAAATAAGATCTAGCTCACCGGATTACTGAGTTGACGCTTTGTCCCCACCTAGTGTGTCTACGTGTGTACTACCTGCACTTAAACACTAAATGAAGAGCACCTGTGATTCCCTTGTGTGTCGGCCTATATATTCCAGTCAAACCCGTAGCACTCCGCCTGTTCACTGTTGTGCAATGTCTGTTTGTCTCTGTATGTGCATGTTCGTTAACGTGCGTTATCTCATCTTGCTCCCCCGGGACTAAGCAGTGTCTGCAGGTGTGGTTTCATTTTAAGGTGGACGTATCGTCGCCTAGCACCAGGTCTTCCGGACTTCGAGCCTCTTTTGTTTGTTTTGATCCTTTTTTGTTTGCCCACCTGCAGACCCAGTCTGGGGAGGTTTGTGTAAAGATAAGATCTTGTGTTAAACTTGAACTTGAGTGAAAAGAAGAATAAGAATAAAACATTTACGAAAAGAATGGAATCGGCTACTGCGTCCCCTTCTTCCAGGAACGACATGACAAATGTATATGAATCAAAATGGTTAGAACATGACTCAACAGGGAACTCATCCTCATTTGTGTGCAACAGAAAGCAGGAATTGATCTGCATTCGTACTGTGTGTGTTAGGTGGCAGGCAGTTCAGTATAACAGTTGATGTTAATTGATGTTAATAAGGAGACCAGGTAATTATTGGAGGCTCAGGTGGACATGTAGGAAATACCAGTTCTGAACAATCGAGTGACTGCAGAGAAACGTCCTGAGAGAAACATCTGTCAACATCATTCGAGGCCAGAACCGTCTGCATGGTAGAGTGAAACCGTTCCCAAACACATGACGCATCCCAAAGAGACACACAGGGCATCCATGTGACGAGATCTCCAACAAGAAGCGAGGCACCAGGATGAGTCAGACAGGTCCAGTGGGCAGAGGGAGTCTGGATCACTGGCACCTCATGCATATGATATGCCTCGTTTTATCAGTCAGCCGTCACCTGTGTCTTATGGTTCAGTTGATCAATAAAATTGATAACAGTATGTAATAATAATAATAATAATAATAATAACAATAATAACAATAACAAGAATAGATACTGGGAGGACAAAACTGTAGGTAAGAATATAATTTTAATAATGATATGGAACAGGAGAACATACACTGAAAAAAGTGAAACTGCTGTGTCATTGATACAAAGTACGTTTCTTCACTGATCTGATGGACATTTCTGATTCCCTATATGAAACTGTTATATTTACTTTGCTTAAAATCAAATATTGCAGCCCCTGGTTAAGCTTAAATGTAATCCGATTACTCAAAGGACATTTCTACTTCAAACCAAAAGTTCGCCGTGTCACATGACCTCATGACGTAGCACTATAATGGACTGAATTGCATTCTGCTGGCGGCCATAGTTTTTCAAAGAAAACTCTTTTAAACCAGGTAAGAAAGCAAACTCATGTAATTTCTATGTTATATCTTCCGTGAGTAAATTTATGATTTATGTCAGGAACACCTACTTTGTAAATTGAGTTTTGCGTCCGTGTTTGTTAGCTACCTGTTAGGTTTTAAATGAAGAGGTAGTGTGTCCGAGCTAAGTTTAAGCTAAGAGGAGAAGAGTTTAACTTGTTGTGTCCGCTGCACCTTGATACACTTACCGGTCCGGGCCCGATCGACCGGGAGAGAAAAACACACACACACGCAGACATGATGTCTGAAGATCTCTAGTTTATTCTTAGCAAGGAGAGCACATTTAAACGTTGCCACGTCCTGAACATCAAAAGAACCAGTCATTCACATGTCATTGATAGAGAGAGCCGGAGACAGACAGGAGAGAGGAAATACATTTGCATTCTCCTGATTAAACAAAAGGATTCTAGCAGACAAGAGCCATTTGGATGTATATTCGTCTGGGTACAGGATATAGAAGGTGTTACCACAGAAGGCGTAAGGAAGCACAGTGAGGGGTCTGTTCTTAGGGCTGAACTGATTAGATTACAATGTCTTACAATATTATAAAACCTTACACTACCTATTGTGTTTTGTGTCCACTATTTTTTAAAATTAATTAAAACATAACTAGCAGAATAAAACATTTTAGTTTAACTTGTTTACAGGTTAGTGTATGCTGTCTGAATGCAGGTTTCAATGTCTACCTGTTCCTTTTGTCACACTTCACAAGCCTAACATAATCAACAATTCTATGTTTGTATTTACATGCCTAGAGCCTGGAGGTGAATGTATGAAGAGAGTATCTCCTGAAATGTCTTATGGTGTATTTAGTAGGAGATGTGGACCAACTGATTAAGCACTGGTAAGCATTTGTTCATGAAGCATTTCAGCCTTAGGAATGAAAATGTTACTGAATTGATAAATTATCTTTGCTCAAGGTCCAACAGTGGTGGTGCTGGGGTTTGAACCTGTGAGCTTCCAATCAGTATACCAACATCCAAAAACCATACCTCTGCCCCTTCATATTGACAAATATGAGGTCAGTGGCATTATCAGCTGCAGCACAACGTTTACACAGGGCCATTTTTATAAAGCATAGTATGTATTAACATTAGTAACATACATGCTCCTAAACCTTGCGGAAAATGGATGTTACTCAAGTTCATATGCATGTGAGCAGGCGAGCAAATACTTTTGGCAATAAAATTTACTATATAATGTGTGTCTCTGATGTCAGTTGTTTTGGCCTATTCATTGACATAATTAAATTTAAGTTGATGCACCATAATCCTAGGTGTTTTTTTGCACTCACAGGGAGCATTAAGTGATTTTTACATGCATACATCAGACACTTTTGCCAAATAGAGCAACTTGTCTAACACATGTCCTTTCTTTTATTAGGTTGTTCAGAAAGATGAAGCTCAGGCAGAAGTTGAAAGGTGCACGATGGCCCTGTTTGTTCTCAGGGAGGAAGAGGACTGTCTTCAGCCACCACAGGGAACCGGGATTGTGACTTATTTATTTTTTCCGGATTGTGACGGGAGTTTCCATCATTTGCACATGAATGTTCCATTTTATTGGCCTCTTCTATGCACTAAACCTGAGCTTTCCTGTAATCTCAAACATACTTTTGTCACAAAACCACTCACAGACTTCCACACAGTACTTCTGATAGGCTGTTCCTTCTCTATCAGCTGGCAATATCTGCAATTATTGTTAAAATGCTGTATTTTGCATACTCAAATGCTGCTATTTATTGATTGATTTATTTATTTTTTTTAGAAAGAGATAAGTCAGCATAAGTGAGTTAATTCAAAAAAGAAATCCCCCATGCACTGCACAACAAGCAGTCAATATAACAGATGCCATCCAATATAATAAGAGTACAACAATTGTTTTGTGGCTTTTGCATTTTTTAAAGTTTAGTTTTATACATAACTAATACCCTAATTTATGGTTTTATATAGATATTGTCAGGAGCAACCATTGGTGATGTAATGAAGTGTTTGAGTTGGGAGTTGTGGAAAACTGGGTGGATCCGGAGCGCCACAGGCAGCTGGAGCCGGTAGGTGACAGGGTTGATATGGAGGGTGATGCGATATGGACCGATGAACCTAGGAGAGAGTTTTTTAGATTTGGTATGGAGGTGTAGATTCTTTGTGGAGAGCCATACCTTGTCACCTGTGTGGTACAATCGTCTCGGAGGGTGTCGGCGGCGATGTTGTGAAGTGTAGCGGGTATTGGCGTGCCGAATGGCCTCCTTGGCTTGAGTCCAGGCCAGCCGACACCTTCGGACCAACTGTTGGGCCGAGGGTACTTCGACCTCCGGTTCTTGATGTTCAAACATCGGAGGTTGGAAACCCTGGCATACCTCAAATAGACTCAGCTTCGTGGCGGAGGAGATGTGGAGGTTGTGGGAGAGCTCCGCCCAAATGAGGTAGCGAGCCCAGGAGTGCTGACGGTCGGCGACAAAGCACCTCAGGTAGCGCTCCAGTTGTTGGTTGGCCCGTTCCGTCTGACCATTTGTTTGGGGATGATAGCCCGAGGAGAGAC
>JAAGKR010002153.1:0-13220 GCA_011419295.1 Clarias macrocephalus
TGAACAAAAATGTGTATATATATATATATATATATATATATATATATATATATATATATATATATATATATAACACTATTGAGGTAAAGCAACAGATTTTTTTTCCTGTAAAGCCCTGTGACTGAAGATTTTTTTTTCTTCACTTTTTCACTTTTCCCAGAAAAATGGATTTGTTTAAAAAGCAGCAACTTGAACAAAAAATGATTTGGGAAGCAAATAATGGAATCATTTTTATTTTGCATGAAAATATAAAAAAATATCTTTTTTTAACTAAATAAAAGGATGAAGATGAAGAATTTAAAGTAACTTCCATCTCCACCATTCCCCATCTCGCACTAACCCACAAATAAGGGCAACCTGAGCATCCCAGACCTCTTCACTGGGAGACATCAGTTAGTCTGAATCAGGAGCACATTCAACACCTCCACTATGAGCATTCTGATTCTGGGTTACACATAATATTGCAATATTGTTTTTCCTTTGGCTTCATTAACCCTAGAACTGGTTGGTAGTGCCTTGTTAAAACTCCAACTGGATAAATGTTGAAAGAAATAATATTGTATTGTTGGCCCAATTTCTTACAGTGGTATTTGTTGAGACAAGAGGTAACATTGTGTTTGTGAAAACTTTGAATACACAGACTGAATAAACAAAAAAATTGAAACGTTGAGTCATCAATTTACCTTCCCTGAGATGCAATCACATGATATTACAATATTGTCCTGCTCCACCCCGGCACACACGGCCGCACGAACGCTCAGCTAACAGAAGGTCGAAAAAAACCCCGAAGTGTTTAACTTACCTACCCGGTAAGTTAAGGGATATAAAAACTGCCAGAGTCACTAATGCTCATCTACGAATGTTATATCCGTTAACATATTTGTTTGAAAATCAAATTGAGTAAATAACCAGTTAATTTAAAATATTCCTCCAAACATGTAGTTACCCCTGAGATTGACAAAGCCTTTTAAATATAAAGCAATACGTATCTTTAATACATCTTTAAAATTCCTGAAACAGTCTTTACCACACTCTGGTGGTATATAGCCTTATTCATGTCTTTAATGTTTACTATAACTATATATTCTGATGTTCTGACGTGATGTTTAGTCTGGTCTGTGCAGTGTACACTGAATTTCAAAAGGACTGGACAGAGACCTACAGTATGAAGCCATCCAAACCATCTCTGTTGGACTTGGAGAGACATGATCCTCTCAGATTCACATGCTGAAAAACATACTCTTCTTCCCATAGACTCTTTTTTGTGTGTTTTTTTTCTCACTATCATTGCTAGTTTTTAAAAATGGCTATGATATTGTAATATAAAATAATCAGTAAGAGCCTGATAAGCATCTGGTGTTCTGCAGGTATTTTACTGATCTTTAAATAAAATAAATTCTCTTTTCTCCTGTTTTATCCAAATCACTTTTTTAACTTTGACTAATCTGGGATTTTTTTTTTTTAAAGTAATGTTTGTGTGTTTAAGTTATTGGGGGTATTGTTAGACCAATCTGTTATTATTATTATTATTATTATTATTATTATTATTATTATTATTATTATTATTATTATTATTATTATTATTCATCATCATCATGATCATCATAATAATAAATAAATAAATAAATAAATAAATCACTTGAACCAACACCGAGCCTCCATCCAGTGGCAGGTTCTCCTCTGCATTGGAATATGAATTCATTCCTCATTAAGCATGTGTTTCAGCATTTTGGTTGTGCAGCATCGTTTAAAGCATTTTAATTTACAATATAATTATTAGAGAGCTGAGAGCCTCTGGTGATAGATGTCAGGAAGCAAATGCACTCACAAAAACGGCTGCTTTGGTAAAACTTTTTTAATTGAAAAAGTAAATGGAAAAAATTATATTATGAGTTTGTTGCAAGCATTTTTTTTTTTATTTTAATAAAAAGATAGAGGAAAGATGCTTATATGCTTTAAAGGTGGTGTCTATTTTACTGGGAAAGAACCTAACAGCAAAATACAATTCATGAAGAAATCTAATTATTAATAATATTTCCCAAATGACAAAAGTCAAATACAAAACTTTTAAACAGACTTATGCCTATGTGCTATGGATTTATTAATTTTGAATGGCCAATAATAATAATAATAATAATAATAATAATAATAATAATAATAATAATAATAATAAATACACAAACGAATGAATAAGCAGGGTAATTAGATATAGGGTGAAATTTTATATAAGAAGTTGCCTATACAACCTCTCCTATAGGACTCTCCTATATCAGTGCTTTGTATCAGCATCAATTGTTTTATGTTCTGTATAATAGAATACATAAGAATCTCATTTAAATACATAGTTACATAGAACATTGGTGCATTTTTCTGTCATTAATGATGGAGACAGTTGTCTAAATATTGTTTCCAAAGCACTGAAAGATAATGTAGTCTATACATATTTTATCAAAGTAGGGATCTGATCTCAGCCTGTCCATATACTGTACAGAAAGTGTTTTAAGTATTTTGTTAATTTTTTTTTAAATTCATGTTAAAAAGGAAAACAAACTTTATAGAAAGACATTAAATAAAAAGAGGATAAAAAGAGACGGACAAAGATAATCTGATATTTTTTATTCATACACATTTTCATATTTTCTTTTTCATTCTTTAAAGCTGCTTTGCAACAATGACAAGCGCTATACAAATGACATTTAATTGAATTAAATTTAATGGAATGAAGGTGAAATGTCGGTCTCTATTTAAGTGTCCTGATCACCCTGGTTTTCATTTCCACTCGTTAGAGAGCATATCTGGGGCGAGTTGTAATCAAAGCCAACAAACAGCTGGCACATCCTAATAGCTCCAGTGAGACAGAAAAGTGAGAGAATGTAAAGAAAGGCCAGAGAGAGTTTTAATGAGAAGAGGGAACAAGGAGAAGGAGCAGTGGAGCAGATCCAGAGATGATGACTTGATTAGGGGCCAAATAAATGTTGAATAAAAGAGTGAATAATCAGCAGTGCTGTGGTGTTTGATAAAAGACAAGAAAATTAACGTGTCCAAAGGTAGCCAAAGTATTGTAATTCTAAAAAAAGAAGAAAAAATGGCAGTTGAGAAAATGCATCCTGAATACTTTATGCCATAATAATCAAAAGCAATTCCAAAAATCATTTCTTAAGACCTTCCTTCTACTCAGCCTACAGTGCTGCCATCATCAAAGCATTCAGCTTTACAGTCATGTTTGCAAATATGCCTCAGTGTAATGAGTTCAAATTGACTATTTAACTCGAGCCAGTCGATAGATCTCTTTCACGCTGACCGATGGACTGAATAACGGCCGTGGGATTAATTGCTGTTTACATCAGCAGAAAGACTCCAGCATTCCTTAACACAAGTCTGGCTCCTTGTCACCTCACTGCCGTTCTTACAGAATTTGTGATGCGTCTGTCCCTGGGGTCGTCCATCAGTCTGCAGAGATGAGACAAACAGAGGAAAGGAATGTGACTCATTTTCTAAAGTACCTTCAGCTTGTCTCTGATCTGGAGACGCCTTTCTGACAGGAGGATATGGCAGAGAGAGATTAATCACGTTCATGCTGGATTACTATCAGTAATTATGCCTCTTTCCCAGACAAATGAAGTGTAAGCAGTCATAAGAACCCACTTAATGAGACCGGATTGCTTCAGTCAGACTGGTGAGACTGTAAGCGCAGTGAGAATCTGTACAGTTAATGATAGCAGAGGGTTGTAAGTGAGTTTGTAGGTATTTGTTTGTCTCCTCGGTTAGTCGTAACAAATTTCAATTAATCCTTTAGGATCTTATGTTAAGGCTGATTGTAGTCTGATTTTAAATACATCAAAAAGTTTAAAGTTTGAAATAAAAAGTGATCAGCATACGTTTTAATATTTAACATATAGCCAAGAGGATTTCTACAATGAAATCTGCTGAAGTGTTTTATTCATTTATAGTTTCATTTTGGGTTTGAAGATGGTGAAATACATGTTATTATTCCACCGAGCCTATTCTCACCACATATCATATATCCAGCAGGAAGCGCAGTGCTTCCGATCAGTGAGACACGTGTGAAAGAATGTGGAATGGTTTCTCCTGAAGTGTACCTGATGATTTAGTAAGGCAGTGTTGGATTAAAAATGGGAGCGCAAGAGGTAGGAACATTCTCTCAAACTTCTTACAGTTGCTCTGCTATTAAACATGAGGCTATGAGAGCGTATACAGCAACATTACCCACTTACATGGGTCTAGAATATACAAGACATTCATATTATACTGTATGTTATGAATAATCAGTGCTGCTGTATGGTCTGGTCAGTGCACCTGATCCTTCCACCCCTGAGTTGCCTTTATTCTTGCCCTTATTGCCTTTACTGTTTGTAAAGACGTTCCAGCCATATCATTAAAACCACTTGTCAAATATTGTGTCTGGCTCCTTGTCAAAGCTGACATCGAAACAGCTCTGACTTGCTGAGGCCTAGACTCCACAAGACATCTAAAGATTATATTTTGCACCAAGTCATTAACAGCAAATCCTTTAGGTCCTGAGGTGGAGTCCTCATAGATTCGATTTTTTTTTTATCCATCACATCTTACATATACACAGCAATGCCATTATTAACACTTTGAGCACTAGTTCTTTTGTGGGATTGGACCAGACAAGCTAGCCTTTGCTCCCCCTGGGAATCGGTGAGCCTTCAGTGCTCATGAATCTGTCGCTGCTTTACTATCCAGTGCATGCTGGGAACAATCCAGAAGATTTTCTGTTTTGGAGATTTAAAATGGTTAAAGGTAATGAGATTCTTATGCTTGCCCCCTTTTTTTTCCCCTGTTTTTTTTTTTTTTTCACATCACCTCATAGGAACGAGTTGAAAACACCTGCAGAACCCAAACAAAAGTGATTAGACCTCAGAATGTATCCAGGGGCTGTTAAGGCTGTAAGGTCTTACAGGGCTAATGAGATATCAGGACACCTTGATACTATTAGTAGATAAAAAGTGGATAGTGGCCATTGCTTATGGACTGAGTAAAGGAGACCATCTGACCAGGATGTTGTTATATGCAGGATCTAAATTTGTTTATTTATTACAATTATACTGTGTCTCCATAACAATGCGATTTCCAAACATATTCCTTTTAACTACAATTGCAGTCTGGACGCATTAGCCTGATGTGACTAAAAGAGCATTTTAATAATTTCAAAACAATATTTAAAAAGAAATGAAGCTACATCTGAATACTTTTGTTTTATTATTCTCATACTCTTGCCAGCTTGTTAACTGTGATCTCAGCTACATAGTTTATGATATTGTTACAGACTGTTTTTTTGAACTGTTTATCTGATTTTGCCTTAGGATTATACGCCTGTGTTTTTTTTTCTTCTTCTTCTTCTTCCTGAGCTGAATATTGAACTTTTTATGACAGTTTCTTTACTCTAAATCTTTTTCATTGCTCTTTCGACCCTTCTCTTTAACTTGCTTGAAGATTCAAGGTTCAGATGTCAGTAAGACCACAGAGCTACGGCTCTCCGCAGAGGTTCAGCTGCTGGAGCTGCCTTATGGTCTAATAAACAGCAGCACAGCTGCTAGAAATTGTAAATTCCTTTGAGACGAGGGACATATAGAGTCCTGTATCACTCTGTGATGTTACTGATTAAATGAAACCCATTATGCTCATCATGATCCAGATGATAAAATGAGGATGAGATGATGTAGCCTAGGCTGAAGTAGGATCCAATCAGA
Organism: Clarias macrocephalus; assembly: GCA_011419295.1. Taxonomy (NCBI): domain Eukaryota; kingdom Metazoa; phylum Chordata; class Actinopteri; order Siluriformes; family Clariidae; genus Clarias; species Clarias macrocephalus. The sequence goes on from JAAGKR010002153.1 coordinate 5,736, forward strand.
CTGAGTTTTGCTTGTCAGGGGGAAAAATACAGTATAAAGAGAGTGGAGACTGTCTGGTTTAGTCGCGGTCATGCTCGGCAGTCCTCAGTGGAAATGAAGTGACAGACTGCGATGAATCATGACACCACCCGTATATTAACTTCATTACCTCAGTAAGGACTTGGCTCGTGGCTTTGAATGCAACTTTTCAAGAGCCTGTGTGGGATTAAATGTCAGGCTAATGGCTATGCCCAGAGAGAACCTGATGATTTGTGCCTCCTGCCAACCGCCTGGCTGAAAATAAATAAATAAATAAATAAATAAATAAATAAATAAATAAATAGATAAAAAATGAAAAACTAACATCGCCTCTTCTTCTATAATTAATCATTTTAATGGCTCTAGAATCCTTGATATCTTCTGTATAAGTAAGAGCCTTCAGATTGCTTGGCTGGAGCTTTGGTGGTCGTGAGCTTGAATAGTGAACTGATACCCCTGGAATCTATAAAAGTTTTAACAAGGATTAGAGATTGATCATGATAACGGAGCTGAAATGTAGCTATTTGCATTAAAGTCTAAACAATTTATAATCACAGGCGATGGAAAAACATCTAAATCTGTTCATTCTGTCTGGGAGGAAACCCGTCAGGATCAGCAGAACCTTTAGCCAAACCATTTCTTGCTTCCTTGTAGCTTGTCACTATGACTACTCCATCAGTCCAAGCCCGTATTATCAGCCTGTCTATTGATTAAAATGTCTGGAAGAACATTTTACAGAAAGGAAAAAGGAAATATTACAAATTAACTCATATTCAGATAAAGGTTTTTATAAAAGGTAAACAACTTAACTAATAAACATACCATATGTTTCACAGTTTTGTCAGTAGATGTTCGAGTGACATGCAGAACATTTTATCCATATATAAAATTGGATTATTCAAAGCTGAAAGTTGAAGTTTTCTGATGCACATCCAGAGTCAGTTTTTTTTTTTTTTTGGCTACGCGAGTGTTACACATGATAAACCCATTATTCGGGTTGAGTACCGTCTGTACTGTGAGGTGATGTTACTCTTCAGTATCAGCATGTCGCCTTGGCCTGCCATTAATTGTTTGAACAAACGAAGAGGTGTTTATTTATTTATTTATTGGATTGCTGCTTGGCACCTTTATATTGGGTTTCATAAAACGGCTGATTCAGACAATGACTTTTACATGGCAGAATGAGCGAAATAGGTGCAGCAAAGCCATTAGATGCACTATTAAAGAGCTTTATCACTGATTAAACATTATTTAAGGTTGCTGATAAAAAAAATAAAAAATAAAAAATAAAAAAAAGAAAGACAATTATACAGATAAACCAGTAACAGCACTGGAACTATGCTGATTCTTCATCTTGGCTTAAATCCCATGCGATTGTGGTGTCTGCACATTTGCTAATAATTTCATCTTGGCCTGACCTTTCAGGGCAGCATTGGCAATCTTTGTTGCTTCTTTGAGCTGGTAGACTCACCACTTCTTCGGCCTTCCTCATCATCATTGTTCCAAGGAGTTTTCACCACCATGGATGACATGTCAGATTTTCATCACATTAAGGGTGTGCTTGTGTTTCAATTTTGTTGGCCAACATTCTGATTTGTAGAGGGCAACTGGTTGCCCAAATGTTTTGGAGATCTTCAATTTAAGGTGATTGGGCATTTGGAAGTTGAAAGGACTTATGTGACTTATGTTACGTCGCCATGTGCATTGACCCTTTCCAAAACAGCATGAAGAATATCACCATCGCTGTTGATTCACCTGCACTAACACTTGAGCTTGGTGGTCTTCTTCAGGTCTTTGCTCCTAAAGCAGCTGGTGCTCTCTGTCACCAAGCCACCCTCAATGTTTTCAGTCTTTTTCAGCATACCATCTTTCTCTGTGTTTTGTGTTGCAGTTTTTCCTTGTCTTCATCCACTATGAAGACATCCGTGACATGGAGAAAATAACTGTGGCTGGGGTGACTTGATGTCAACGGCCAACAAATAGGATTGAAGAAAAGATTGAGGACGGTTGGATACCCAGGGAGGGGTTAGGGGCAGTGTTGGGGGACGTTACTTTTTAAAGTAATTAATTCCGTTACAAAATTACTGTCATTAAAAAGTAATGATTTACACTACAGCCTTACCTTCTGATAAATGTAACTAGTTCAAGTACTTTTCCATTGCAGAAAATGAAAACTCCTTTGTGCTTCCTCATGCATGTTGTTTTAGTCAAGACCTTTATAATTATTCTACCATCAGTTTGGCCCATAATCTGTTAACACCTAACAGCAGGAATAACAGAGGGTTGGTGGGTTATCAGCGCAAGTTATTGTGGGCGGGGCTTGTAAGACGAGTTTCACTCACACACACACACACACACACACACACACATACACTGACGGAATCACTGCTGGCTGGCTCCCGGATTACATAAATTGTCAACATTTTTGAAAATGTACTGTTTGTACTCCAAGTTACTTTGTAACGCGTTACACCCAATAATGGTTAGGAGGTTCCAGCTTGCCTTCTAATGATGCTACTGACATTGCAATAGAGGAGCTTGGTCCATTGAACACCATGCAACTGAAAATAAGATCATGCAGTGCCTTGTCAAATGCCTTTATTCAATCTGTTCTAGCCACAGAGCCAATAATCAAGGAATTACTTGAATATCTAGATGGAAGCTGGATGTCATCCTTAATGTCTAACCTGGCTGATATCTTGCATTGACAAATGGAATGTGCTGGCTAATTAGTAGATCTTGTTTGCTCCGTCAGGCATATCCAATCAAGTTGCATAGTTAGTTCTAGTGCACAAAATTTGCCACAGTCATTACTTGATCTAATTGACTTCAGGGACTATTGGTTGTATTGAATACTATCTTCTTCTTTTTAACCTTCTTTTTAATACTTTCTTCTTCTTTTTAAGTAATGCTATGCTACTGCTATCCGTGACCATCACTAGTGTCCAGGATGAAGTTACATATCCAAGATGAGCATGTGGTGGTGCTAGGGGGTGATGTGAACTGATAAGATGACTTTTATGTTCAACTTTAGATTGCATTAACAGATGAGCAAGTAGTTGCTCTGTCATATGCATGTCTGTATGAGTTAGTGTTTGATACAAATATTTTATCCACTTTTTTAAATCTACAGTAAAACTTAGAAAAAATTTCTATTCAAAAAAATAATAAAATATGTGTAAATATACAGTAGATGTTTTTGTATAACAAACAAAATCTCAATTTTAGTGGCGTTCCTGCAAATTAAATCTTTAAAGCACTTTCTATGTATTTTAAAAATGACTGAAAGTGAACCTTGAACTCAGGAATGTTGATTGGTCTGTTATTGCACATGGCAGAGTTACAAGCTGCTCCACCATCACAGTCACATCATCAGCCTGCAGAATGAACACAGCACAGGATCCTGAAACAGTAAGAATGAAAGGAAGGAGAAATCACAGAGCAATGTTTTATGTTTGTTTTTTTTTTTTCTTAGTTTATTTTAGTAGGAAAGTCAAAAGCAAGGCAGAGATTCAGATATGAACTAAAGAATCCCCTGTTACTCGCTTGGCCCAGTTTCAATTAAATTTTTTTTTATTGAATGTCAAAATTCATGGACGTAAAAGTAATTCAGTCGACACAACAAACAGACTAATCTTTTCTGCAGGAGCAATTCCAATTTGTTCTGGCATTTCATAAATGTATGAACATGACTGTGGAAAGCTGAACAGTATTCTGTTTGCTCACAGTGTGTGATGCAGTAAGCTTACAGTAAAGCCTGAACAAATGACACAAAATGGTGAGGTTAGAGCAAAGAGGGGAGATTTATTCCCACCTGTATTGCTGAAGGAGAGGAAAAAGTGCAACGTGATGAAGGAGCGTGGAGTGATTGAAGGGTTTGATGTTCACTCAGCTGGAGTATTAGTGTCAAGCTGTATGCCAAGGATCTCTGGGCCTATCTAACAAGGTTAAGTGAGCTTTAAGTGAGTGTTTTTAAAACTTCTTTATCCATGAGTGCTTGTGTTCGACTCCATCTCACGTAACACCTCATGCATAGTTAAGTTCAAAGCAGCTACAAAGGTTTGACAGTGATGTCATACAGTATAAGAGTGAATGTGAAATAACTGTGTTATGGAGGACAATGAAGAAGAATAACAGATTAAGATAAATGATAATGAAAGATTGAGGATGGAGAAGCATTATGGATGATGGAGGATGGCAAGTTACTGTATATACAGTCGTGGCCAAAAGTTTTGAGATTTACATAAATATTGGAAATTGGAAAAGTTGCTGCTTAAGTCTTTATAATAGCAATTTGCATATACTCCAGAATGTTCTGAAGAGTGATCAGATGAATTGCATAGTCCTTCTTTGCCATGAAAATTAACTTAATCCCGAAAAAAAAAACTTTCCACTACATTTCACTGCTGTCATTAAAGGACCTGCTGAGATCATTTCAGTAATCGTCTTGTTAACTCAGGTGAGAATGTTGACGAGCACAAGGCTGGAGATCGTCATGTCAGGCTGATTGGGTTAGAATGGCAGACTTGACATGTTAAAAGGAGGGTGATGCTTGAAATCATTGTTCTTTCATTGTTAACATGGTGACCTGCAAAGAAACGCCTGCAGTCATCATTGCGTTGCATAAAAATGGCTTCACAGGCAAGAATATTGTGGCTACTAAGATTGTACCTAAATCAACAATTTATAGGATCATCAAGGACTTAAAGGAAAGAGGTTCAATTCTTGTTAAGAAGCTTCAGGGCGTCCAACAAAGTCCAGCAAGCGCCAGGATCGTCTCCTAAAGAGGATTCAGCTGCGGGATCGGAGCGCCACCAGTGCAGAGCTGCTTAGGTATGGCAGCAGGCAGGTGTGAGCGCATCTGCACGCACAGTGAGGCCAAGACTTTTGGAAGATGGCCTGGTGTCAAGAAGGGCAGCAAAGAAGCCACTTCTCTCCAAAAAAAACATCAGAGACAGATTGATCTTCTGCAAAAAGTATGGCGAATGGACTGCTGAGGACTGGGGCAAAGTCATATTTTCGGATGAAGCCTCTTTCCAGTTGTTTAGGGCGTCTGGAAAAAGTCAGGAGAAGAAAAGGTGACGCTACCATCAGTCCTGTGTCATGCCAACAGTAAAGCATCCTGAGACCATTCATGTGTGGGGTTGCTTCTCATCCAAGGGACTGGGCCCACTCACAATTTTGCCCAAAAACACAGCCATGAATAAAGAATGGGACCAAAACACCCTCCAACAGCAACTTCTTCTAACAATCCAACAACAGTTTGGTGAAGAACAAGGCATTTTCCAGCACGATGGAGCACCGAGCCATAAGGCAAAAGTGAGAACTAAGTGGCTCGGGGACCAAAACGTTGAAAATTTGGGTCCATGGCCTGGAAACTCCCCAGATCTTAATCCCATTGAGAACTTTTGGTCAGTTCTCAAGAGGCGGGTGGACAAACAAAAACTCACTAATTCTGACAAACTCCAAGAAGTGATTATGGAAAATTGGTTTTGCTATCAGTCAGGATTTGGCCCAGAAGTTGATTGAGAGCAGCCCAGTCGAACTGCAGAGGTCCTGAAAAAGAAGCCCAACACTGCAAATACTGACTCTTTGCATAAATGTCATGTAATTGTCGATAAAAGCCTTTGAAACGTATGAAGTGCTTGTAATTATATTTTAGTACATCACAGAAACAACTGAAACAAAGATCTAAAAGCAGTTTAGCAGCAAACTTTGTGAAAACTAATATTTGTGTCATTCTCAAAACTTTTGGCCACGACTGTAGTATAATAGATGGAGAATAATGGACAATGATGATAATGCTAGAGGACAGAGAAAGATGTTGAAGGATGGATGATGGAAAAGGGGATGGTAATATATTTACACTACAATATGGTACGGGACGGTATGATATTTACCAAAAAATAAAATGGATGACCATGGATGATAAGATACGTTGGAGAATGATGTAGAATGATGGAGGATAAATGATAAATGGTACACACTAAAAAATGCTGGGTTGTTTTTACTACCCAAACGCTGGGTTGCCTCTCTTGGGTCATTTTTCTGGGTTATTTACAGGGAATTGGGTCTTTTTGTTTAACCGCTTGCTGGGTTGGAGTTGGAATAATGCATGATGATGGATGATGAAGGATAATAATAAATGATAGAGAATAATGGAAGGTGATGTATGCTATGTTATGTTAGCTAGTGACAGCTAACATCACAGACAAGACCGCCCCTCCCTCGACGTTCACCGGTGTATTCAGTGGCTGTTTCAGCTTTGTGTCTGTTTTTTTGGTCTTCCTTCTCACGCATTTAAGAGGAAATGTAAACGTTAAATATAAGGTCTGTATACAGACTTTCACTCACCTATGACTGAATTTGTTCACTGTATGTAACATATATTACTGTGTTAACGTTACACTCAAACTTTCAGCCTGGTCTGTGCTATAGCAGCTAGTTTATCTGACAACGGCTGCTAGCGAGCCAAACCACAGACCCCCACCTGTGTATGAAAGAAACTGTAAACATGTCTGAGCTTTTTATCTTTCTTTGTAGATGCTTGCAGGGTGTATGAAGGTGGTGAAGTGATGAATGAAAGCTAAACTGTTAACTGTAGTGCCAGCATGACGCTAGCATTTAGCTAGGTTGCTAGCGTTAGCAACCACATATAAAAAGCTGAGGTGTTACAAAACACTAATCTTCTTACAAATGTGCAGACTAGACAACTCTCTCGATTTTTCCATAAACTTTTACTTTCTTTAATTTCTTTCTTTCTAAGGTTGGAACCGACACTGTGGAATATCTCCAGCAGCTGGTGTTATCCAGGTATTTTTAAGATACTACTTTTGACGTTTAAAGCACTAAATGGGCTCGCGCCACTGTATTTGTGTCACGTCACGCCAAGCCACAGCCCCGTCATGATCACCTGAGCATTTCTCTCATCTCACTTCCTGTTTTCCCACACCTGTTGCCTATCACGGACTTAATTACCTATCCCATTTAAGCCACGCTCTGACTCCGTCATGTCGCCAGTTTATTGTGCGCCTCACCAGCCTCAATTCACCAGCGTTTTCTTCCGTCTCTGTCTGCCTAGTTTTGACCTCGCTTTGTTTTCTCTGACCACGTCTCTGCCTCTCGATTTGGATTTGTTGTCTCGATATTTCCCGTTGCCGACCGCTTACCTGCTTCCCCGACCACGATTTTGGATTACGGACCCTTCTCTCGTCACTCCGGCCGAACTCACGCTGTCATCCGGACGCCGGCTCTGCACGCCCCGGTTTCACGCTACGCCTCAGTCTTCTCACGCCGGCACGCAGCTCAACTTACACACCGGCTCAGCGCACTGCTGTCAGTACTACTTGCCTTTGCATTACAGCGACGCTTTCCCTTTTCAACGCGGATTCCACAATACAGCTTCAAAGCACCACGAAGTGAGTCACAAGCACGCCTAAACGACACTTCAATCAGCATACACTCCGA